>JBBMOJ010000083.1:0-111078 GCA_038090695.1 Sclerotinia spermophila
GCCCAATTGGGACTAGTGTTGTTTCGTCTTGAATAGCCTCATATTCTACGAACGCACACAACCTCATTCTAGATCTTTAGTCAAACTACACCATAATGAATCATACCCAAAACCACCTAATTTCATCACTCACTGTGCTAGATTTCAACAAATACTAGTAGAGTATTTAATCTATGAATGAATCAACTTTTAAGCCCAATAGGGGCATGGTGGCTTATTGGTATAGCTTTCCATCATTAATTATATACCATTTCCCCCCCCCCTTCTGAATATTCACCAATCCTTATGCAGTCTATCGATTGCCGATTGTTGTTTGTATCATTTCCTATTTGGATTCGCTGATTCAAGGAAGCTTTTCTTCTCTCCCCTTTCTTCTCTACTGTTTTTTGTTTCGTATTCGCCTTCCCGAGTCCCAATCCTTCAATCTACTTCATCAGAACCAATATTCGGTTTGTAACATCAAATAACAATGGCTCGGTCATTACCCACATTATTTGGGCTTCTGATAGGAAGTGGCATAGTTAGCGCTTCTTACGCGCCCACTTCCGCGACGTGCCCTTCAGGGGTGCCCTTTGTAAGACCTGCAAATGGTCTTTCAGACAACGAGGAATCCTATAGAGTATCGAGGAAAGCTATTGCAGATGTTGCTTTGAAAACGGTACGGAAGATTATTATCCTATTGGTTCAACAAAGTCTAGACCCGATTCCACTTGCAATATTTTTGGCCAGAGGAGATGACGGGTCCCTATTCCCTTCTCGTGGCTGAAAATTGGACTTTTACTAAACCTATATATAGTGGCTGGAGAAAACAAACTCGGGATTTGGTACCGATGAATTGCCAACGGTGTGTATGTCTGTCTCGGGCTCGTTTTTTCGGCAACTAATGTTCTTCAGATCGCGCTTACCAGCAGTGGTGGGGGCTACCGATCTCTCCTTTCGGTCAGTACTTTCAGTTAACCTTCTTTTCCAGGCCGTGCAATACTGATTATTCCAAAAGAGCGCTGGTGTAGTTCAAGGTCTTGATGCACGCGACAGTGATGTATCTACCAGCGGTCTCTACCAAGCTATTACATACCATGCGGGTCTTTCGGGTGGATCATGGTTCCTTTCATCTCTTGCCGGAAACAACTATCCAACAGTCTCGTGGTTGCTAGAAAATATCTGGAAAGAAGCGTTTCAAGTCCCATTCTTCGATCCCGATGGACTATTATTTATCGTAGCGTACGACAAGATCGTCAAGGATGTTCTTGAAAAAGATGCAGCAGGCTTCCACGCCACTCTCACTGATCCATGGGGGAGACTTCTCAGCCATCAATTGCTCGCAAATGATTGTGAATCAACCACTTTCTCATCGGTCGCCACGCTTTCCAATTTTACTTCGCATGCAGTCCCATTTCCAATCATTACCAGTCTAGGAGTGAAGATATGGCTTGGCCAATGCGGACCCGGTCCTAATGCTACAACGTATGAGTTCTCTCCATATGAGTTCGGTTCCTGGGATGCCGACGTGTCTGCTTTCACACCAACTCCATACCTTGGTACTACCTTGAAAAATGGTGCGCCAACTGGGACATGTACAACGAATTACGATAACTTGGGCTACATCCTAGGAACCTCAAGCAATCTGTTTAACGAGGCATGTTCCCGCGCCCAAACCCCCGTCAATGGTTCTAAAAACCCATACGAAAAAGTTTCTGCATTTTTTCTTGGCATGGTGCATAAGGTGACCACCGAGGACGTGTATGCTACCTATAAAAATCCCTTCTACGAATACGCGTCATCCACGGGCAAACTAAACTCTGCGAATAATGTTTCAGCCCAAGAGACATTGAGTTTGGTCGATGGCGGAGAATCCATGCAGAACAATCCCATCTTCCCATTCCTGCAGCCGGACAGGAACATATCTGCTATTATCGTGAATGACAACAGTGCAGACGATGCAAACAACTGGCCCAACGGATCCGAAATTCTTACCACATATGTACAATCTCAAACGGCCGGTCTCACGCGCATGCCAGTCATTCCCTCCGTCGAGACCTTTGTCTCCAAGGGATACAATAAGCGAGCCACATTTTTTGGTTGCGGCGATACGAGCAAAGTAACCATCGTTTATCTCCCAAATGCACAATACACGTACGCTAGTAATGTCTCAACTTTCCAATCGACCTATTCAGCAGCCTGTTCGGCGGGTATCATTGCCAATGGTGTGGGAATTGCAACTCAGGGCAATGATACTGAATGGCCTACCTGTTTAGGTTGTGCGTTTATGGAGAAGACTGGACAAAGCCTTCCGAGTGATTGTACAGCTTGTTTCACAAAGTATTGTTATAAAAGTTGAAAGCAATGATACCTTTATTGAGATTGTGGTGGTGAGAGAGTTGAGATTTGTGTATAGCATGTTCTTGGAACAGCTTAGGAAAAGGCGAGGATGAATCACATTCGATACCTCTACATATGTAGCTTTATAGCTCGTTGCTAAGAGCGATATAGATCTTTGTATTATCCATAATTAATGAGAAGCTTTATATGTACAATCACTCTATGATAAGATTAGGCTGCGTGCAGTGATAACCATCCAATGATAGGCAATGAGAGGTGCTAAATTTTTCAAGTTCCTTTGGGACATCGAAGGCATTTCGAATATCGAATCAGGTTAGTATACCGAGATTATTCGGGTTATTCAACTCACTTGAGACATTAAAGCCATTTAGAATTCTGAATCTAATGAGGATGATGACACTTATCGGAATATTGAACCTCCTTATCCATTTGCGAAAGTCAAACTTCTTGTCCCTGTTGAGCAATCGCTCTGTTGAGTATCATCTCGTGGTCCACCGTCTGCATCCTCTTTTTTCCTTCGTTGTCTCGCCATTCCATTTCCTCAACAGCAGCATGAAGTGTAACCATAACTCTTTTAGAACAAGGAAGTAGGCAGTAATTCACTGAAACCAAGCAATGGGATATCGACAGAGTGTACGAATGTTGTAGTTCATCTAGCGTGGGTGGCTTCGCCGTCTCATCCCACCTTTGTCTTTCACCTCAGTCTTACTCACAACGCTGATAAACTCATATCAGCATGAACTCCGCGTCTACAATGATGTGCGTACAAGCTTTCCCGTGATTTCAGTTGCGAGTCACTTGTAGCTGTAAGGATAGACGGCATTTTCCAACAAATGCATCTTTGTTTCTTCCATGCTCCTTCATTGAACAATCATGCAATCAATCAACGGCCACAGTGCAGCATGCTGTAACATCCCACCAGTCGTTTCAAAGGGATATATCCCCAAAGGTACCTACGAAACCATTGGCGGACTTAAAACTTGTAAGTATCGCTATTCTCCAATACGATTACACCCCAGTTACTAACAATACACAAGGATGTTTCTGGGCCGGCATCTGCAAAGAAGGCCCTACTATTCATCTACGATATCTTTGTATACTATCCACAAACCATTCAAGGGGCAGATATTCTGGCTCAAGGATCGGAGGAGGATATCAAGTTTTCATGCCAGATTTCTTTGAAGGGAATCCGGCGAAGATGGAGTGGTGAGTGGGCTTTAGTATTTGCCAATATGGGAACAGGAACGCTGATGAGATCCCCAGGTAACCTCCTGTGACGATGAGCAGATAAAACCATTTATGGATTGGGTTTCTACGAGGAAACCAAATATTGCAATCAAGAGGATTCCGAACATTTTGAAAGATATTGAGGGGAAAATATGGGGAGAAAAGTTGGGGTGCCGTGGGGGTATGTTTCTTCTTTCGTTATCATCTCAGGGTTCTATTCATAAACTCGAGAAAATGACTTAACGACATAGTACTGCTGGGGCGGAAAAGTCATCGTCATAACATCCGGTCCAAACAGTCCATGGAAAGCATCAGACCAACTCCATCCCGGTATGATAGACTCAGCCGACGCGGGGAAAATTACAATTCCCCACGTAATGTTAGCATCGGAGGAAGAGAGGAAGGATATGGATACTTATGAGAAAGAGTTGAAGGTGGAGAAACATGTTGACACCTTCGAGGATCAGATACATGGATTTTTGAACGCGAGGGCGGAAGAGGAGGATGAGGCAAAGAGGAGAGAATATGAGAGGGCTTATGGGGTTTTGGTGGAATGGTTGGGGAAGTTTTTGTAATTGTCGTCTGGTGTATGTAATCTAAATGACTTTATAGCTTTGCTCACGTGTCCTCGAAGTCTTATGTTTAAATATTGATTTCTTGATAACAATGCTATGCCTCAAAATCTTCCAGAGATATAGCCAAAATTGTTTGGAAATTATTTTAGGAAGTTATTCACAAAAAAAGCTTTTTGGTTCAGATAAATCGATCCTTACCTCTAAGAAAAAGAAAGCTGACCATCAAGGGAAAAACGGCTTACCAGGGATTTGGCCCGTGTGTATCACTAGCGTCATTCCAAAATCCTCAGTCCCTCTATTGCGATATCAGTCCACTCTAATTCAAGAACGCAATCACAAGCAGTTTGATCAGCGAATACCCCTCGATATATCCAATCAACAAGCCAGATCTATAAAATGGTACCTTCAACAATGTTTCTTCGCACCGCGCGAATGATTTTCCCGGCTTTTGCACGAGTTCAAAATACACAATTGACCGGCGCAAGATGTTTTGCTTCGATGCAGATGGCGAAGAGACCAACATTGGCTGTGATGGAGAGGGCGAAGGAGACTGTGAGTCTGGGTGTGAGTGGGAAGGGGGCGGAACAAGTCAGGGGGATGAAGGTTAGGAGTTCGGTGAAGAAGTTGTGTGAGGGGTGTAAGGTATGTTTTGTGTTTATTTCTGGGCGAAGGGGCTTTGGATTTGTGCGCGGATTGAGCGGGAGGGGGGGGTTGGATAAGACGGCAAGAAACTGTTATGTGGGCGAGCCATAGGCATGCGATTGTGAGGGACTAGATGTATAGTTGCTAACATGGTAACATTATAGAGCGTTAGAAGAAAGGGTGGAAAATCGGGGAAAGGGCATGTTTATATCATTTGCTCGTTGAATCCTAAGCACAAGCAGAGGCAAGGGAAATAAATGATTGAATCCATACGGGAGGTGAAATACCAGATTGGAGAGCAGAGAACGAGAGGCTTCGATCGAATACATTGCAGGATTGGGGGCTGCGCACAACCATGAGGATTTTGAGCTTTTGACGAATGAGCTATGAGGAGTGAGATGTACGATACGTGTATCACTCTGTATGGAGAGTACGCACTAGACACTGGGTATGGCGTTGAGGGAAATAGTAGATATGTTGGCAGAGCAAAAAATCACCTCCGCACATACACGATCAGAAAGGAAAGACTACAAACAGTTAAAATTCACGAGCCAAACAAATACGTATACAGGATCTTTGGCTGATATATATGCTCCTTTTTCACCCATGACAAAATACTGCCCACACCATCTGAAAACATTAATAACCTTTTCCCCAAAACCCCATACTCCATAGTCACTCCATAGTAATAATGCATATATGTACAACCCTTTTTCCACCATGAACCAATTTCCCACAAATTATATGATACATCAAATACCAGTAATATACCTTTCCATCCCCTCCCACTGCGTTTTCCCTGTACCAATCAAATACTTGATTTGGCTCTATAGCCCCATGCATCTGTTAGCTTTCATTGCCACTTCACATTAAATCATCACCCTCCTCTTTCCCAATCTCGATACCGGAAGCCACCCCCAAACAAACAAACAAACAAACAGACAAAAAGAAACAAAACCCACCAAATCCGTCACTCCCCTATGCCTTTCAAAATCATCCCTCACAAACCTCCTCGTCTCTTCCCTCGACCCCGCATCCGAAATCCGTCGACAATCCCGGAGAATACGTCGATAGAGTGAGATAGCCTTGGATCGTTGCAGGAACTATGTTTTTATTTAACTTCTACTCTTTTTCATATACCTACGTAGAGAAATAGGAGTAGAAATAGGAATAGGAATATGACGTACATGATCCAGTGACACGGTAGGACCGAGTTTACTCGATGTCCGTCGAGGTTTGGCGGACGAATGTGAACGGATTGTGTGAGTGATGTTGCTGAGACGAATATAGGTTCGTAATGGGGGAGTGCGCATTTTGTAGGGATTTACTGGTATGGGAGATTTGGGGAGAGTTTGTAAGGAGAGATATGTTTTTGAGGATATAAATTGGTGAAAGAGAGAGTGATCATTAGATGAAGATGGATGGTGGGGCGGGGCGGAATTTCGCGTCGCGGGGCAGGCATATTGGAACATCTAGACGCGTTTGTGAATTCAGAAACGATTTTAACTTCTATAGAAAATAGAAGAAAAAAATGTTGTGATTGAGTTTAAATTCTTGATTGATGGTAGATATACTATTATAATTGTCAATTTTACGGACATCAGAAAAGTTCGAAAAATGTCTACTTCAGATTCCATCGCAATCGCATGCGCGAAATCTCTGGAGGACTTTGAACGTGATTATATGCCTCCTCGGTATATATCCCCCCCTTTTTTTTCTGCACATTTAATTTTTCATCGTCTAACACCGAGTAGATCTTCATATGCTCTTTATAACACTTCACCCAAATCTCCAGATGGAGTAGTAAAGTCTTATAAACTAGCTTTATATAAACCCGGTACGCTACGTCCGCAGGATTTAACAGCTTGTTTGAAGTTGATTGAAAGGACTTCGGGGAAGCATTATAGGGGGTGTAGAGACGGGTGGAATGGGAGGAGGAAGAGGAGGGAAATGGAGTTGTGGGATTTGAGGTATTTGGTTGTTAGGGAGGGGGGTCTTGGGGTTGGAGAAGGAGAAGGAGAGTGGGAGGATGATGATGATGAAGGAGGAGATGATATTCGTGGAGATTCAAAGGAATTGAAAAATGAGACGCTTGTGGAAGAAGGAGAAGGAGAAGAGGAAGAAGGAGAGATCATGGGATTCATAAGTTTTATGCCTACGTTTGAGGATGGAATCAAAGTGGTTTATCTCTATGAAATACATCTCACTGATGAATTACGCGGGTTCGTTTCACCCTTTCCAATGCTCATCTTTCTCACATTAGTCCTCTCCATTCAGTAAGATACTAATATCCCCACAGTACTGGCCTGGGCACCCATCTAATGACTCTCCTTGCCAGTATCGCGCGCGCCATTCCCGGCGTCGAAAAAACAATGTTGACGTGTTTTACGGCTAATGAAGCGGCGTTGGGTTTTTATAGGAAGCTTGGCTATGAGGTGGATGAGTATAGTCCGGAGCCGAAAAGGTTGAAGGGGGGGAAGGTGCTGGAGAGTGATTATGTTATTTTGAGTAGGGGGGTTGAGAGGACGGGGGAAGAGGTAGAAGGTAAAGACAAGGAGGTGGGGAGGAGCAAAAGAAAGAGGGGCGAGTGATTGGGGTGGGGTGAGGGCGGGGTAGGAAGAGTTCTTGGGGCGGTTATGGGAGTAGATTGATGTTATGGCGTTCAGGATAGTTTTTGGGAAGGAAATTGATACCAAGAAGAGAAGATGATGCATTTGGGGCACATAAGCTTCGCATATTCAGATATAGCCAGGTAGATCTATGTTATCGTTCCAGTGATTGCGAATTATTAAATGTACCTTCGGTATTAAGAAAATAAATTAGCTAACAAAATCAAAGTGGTATCATCGTGCTCCATATATGTTTCCATTCCAAAAATCACAACCTGGCCACGCCACCCCCTCGCCATTCAGTCTTCGAAACTACCCCTCCGCCACCTTTAAATGTTTTATGCCATCACCATTGGATTTGTTTTCCGATACCCTTCGTTAAAGTTATCACTACCCTGATTTCTCATGATAACCTCCTTCTCCTGTTGCATCAGAACACAGCAATGACAACACCAACTCAACGCTAAATCCTTAAACTCTCCTTCTCTCACTTTTCCAATCCCATATTGTCCCCGAATTTGGCGACGTTGAAGAAAGGTAAATATGGCACCTAGACCACACCATTGAGCCCCCGCCCACATAAAACACTATTAGAAGTCAGCTTGTGTAGAACTACCCATTTTTCATAACGACATACGTCACTGTTAAACCGTGAATATCCCATGAGATGGGGATCTTTATTGAGACGATGTTGAGTCTTGCCATAGACAAAACATGGACAGAATGTCGCTCTGAGACCTAGGGATTCGAAGCGTTAGTTTGTCTAAAACAATCAAAAGTGCGGGATTTGAGGCTGAGTACAAAGTGAGCTTGGGGAGAAGCAATTCCAGGTACTATGTGACCATGCTGACTCTTCGAGTCCGCCAGGACCATAATAGCTTGATGATTGCTGCTGCTGGACCTGGAGCTGTTGGTCTTGCGGAAGAGCAAGTGGTTGTGGTACCATCGTAGGATCCGAATGTACAGTTGTCTCTGCCATTGTGTATGAAGGTATGTGTGTTTAGAAGAAAGTGCTCGGAATTTTACTAGAAATCAACTGCGAGGAAATATTGAGCAAAAGAAGCAAGAAATACAAATAAAGAAACCTCTTCAAAATTGTTTTCGTCGACGATGGTGGGGAATGCAGGTGACCCAATTACTGAAAACGGAATGAAATAGATGGTTTGATTTAGATCGACGATATATGTACACACCAAATTCTCCAAATTTCTCAGCAAGATTAAAGTGTCTCAAAGAATTGAGAATGGGAGGCTGTCTTTCTCAATTGGGACAAAGCGTGAGACCTCGCAGTTTTGATGCTGTCGCTTTTGGGTGCGTCTTAAAGCACGAGATACTCACACGCAATAACATTGCGCCAGACAGATGAGATTCTCTGATATTGTCACAGCACCAACCGCGACATCATCAATTGTCTTTATTTTCTGTTGAAATGCTCGAAGCTCGCACGTTCGTGTTCATGAACGTATTCGGTCTCAACATTTAAAACTTCCACTAGAGATCTATGGAAATCGCCCTACTTTGGAGATAACCCAGGATACTGTCAATAGAAGTTTCTTGTCATTCTGCATGTGGTATTACAGTAACTTCACTTCAACGTGCTTCTGTCTCGATATTGATATGAATATGAACAAGGGGTAGCAAGCAGGTGTATAGAGCAAAGCAACCAGAGTAGGCTACATATGGACAAATAATAAATAAAGCACACCATAATGAATTTCCAAACATATATTGGAATATCTAAACTGACTTAGAATAACAAAAGTGTTTGATTGTTAGATTCGGATTGGAACATTGAAAGCATTTATTAGTTGTCAAATTTGGATTAGAATATTGAATATAAGGTTTGCTTAGAAGGTGTCACCGTGTCACCCCTCAACCAACCGAAGACCCTAGCCACGTGCTTAGCCAACTAAACGATCGATCGATCGATCTATAGTTCATTCATTCATTCATTAATTCATTGCCTTTGTAATACTGAAATTCAATATCTATAATCTATACGAGTAGCCTACAATTTCTTCTAGAGCGTCAACAACCCCTGAAGATCCGAATTTCTACCAGAACATCGCCAAAATAGGTTTAGCCGTTTATTAATTGGACAGGTCGTTCAGTTGTCAGGTGATACTTTCTAGTTATTAATGTGCAACTTATTATTACTTCGTCCATCGCGCGTGGCCATGGCAAGCTCAGGTAGGGTCCAAGTCAGGAGAATTCTGCCATTATTTTGACCGCCTTGGGTTTTTCTGACAGAACTCTTCTATGGTAAAATGCAGCTCATGTTCAAAAAGGAAGGTGTTATTCATTTGTACTATGCAAGACATGGGAATCTCGAGGCGAGTGATCGCGGAGAGTTCCAAAGTTGATTCATCATTGAATCATATGTTAGACCTCATCCTGCAAGCACAGAATATGAGGAATGCCTTCAAACGACCTGCTCCGGTTGGATTCGAAATATACGACGAGTGTTGTATTTCGTATTGAGATTAATCAGCTAATATATAAGAGATATGTTATGTCATACAAGATCCCCTCATTAATTTCTGACCTTCTAAAAATTACATCTCCTTATAACGTCTTCGTTGCCTAGCAAAAACTTGGAAATCTTTCAATAATTCTTTCATACTACCAAAATGGGTGACATTGGACAAGATGCTAGAAACATTGTTATCATAGGTACTCTGAGCTATTCTTTTCGAGGTCTCTTTCTAATGTGAACTAGGTGGTGGTATTATTGGTGTTTCTACAGCTTACTGGTTAACTCAACACCGGCTGTATGATCCATCAATTCATGTCATTACAATTCTAGAAGCTACAGAAATAGCTGGAGGTTCTTCTGGGAAAGCTGGAGGTCAGTGATACAGAATTTGAACTCCACGCACAAAAGTGCAATGGTCTCTGTGAGCTTAAATCATTTTTTGGACCATGTTTTAAATCCAACCAGGCTTATTAGCATCATGGGCAACACCTTCTTCTCTTGCTCCTCTTAGTTTCAAATTGCACACCGAGCTCGCTGAAAAGTATAAGGGGAATCTATGTTGGGGTTATCGCCGTGTCCACTGTGCTGATGTGACCTTTGATACACGAAGCAATACTTCAGTGGATGAGAGTATCGATCGCCCTGAAACATTGAAATGGATCAATTGGTCTGGCGTCAAGGAATTCTCCGAGATTGGTAAACCAGACAACACTGCCCAAGTTCATCCAAAATCCCTTACCAACTATCTTTTGAGCCTCGCTCAGGCTAAAGGTGTAAAGGTCATCATAGCATCTGCTAAATCGATTAATTATTCTTCGAACAACAAAAAAGTCTATTCCGTCGAGTATACTGATCATGGAATTGCGAGGCAAATTCGTGCAACCGATACAATCATCGCAGCTGGTCCCTGGTCAGCTATATTGCTCCCTCGTATTCCAGTATATGGCGTTAGGAGTCATAGTATCTTGGTGAAGCCTTCGAAATCATTAAGTCCTTACGTTCTATTCCCAATTTTTGACCCGCCAATCTCGAAGAAATCCCAAGAGTATAAGGAAAAAGACTCCATGCAATGGAGGGACAGAGAAACCATCATAGACAACATAGAAATTTACCCTCGTCCCGGTCCGCCATTTGACCCCGAAGAGATTGTTTATGTTTGTGGCCCCAGCGATTATCCAACACTTCCAGAAAGTACAAGTGAAGTTCAAGTGGACCCAAATATGATTGCGGGCATTCAAAACGCGGCATCAACAATTTCCCCAGAAATTGGAAATGGGGAATTCGTGCTAGGACAAGCATGCTTCAGGCCCCAAATTCAAAAACATGCGGAGGGAGAAGCAGTAGGCCCAATCGTGGGGGGGCGTTCCAGGTGTGACGGGACTCTGGATAGCCACTGGACACGATGAGTGGGGAGTGCAGAATTCTCAAGGAACTGGAAAGGTTCTTGCTGGAATGGTGATGAGAGATGAGCTCGAAGGTGTGGATGTAACGGCTCTCGATCCTAGCAATTTCTTTGGAGAATAAACGTGGGACATTGCTTGAAATCAGGTCCAAGTACGTTTTTGAAGGATTTCGCGTGATATGGAATACCTTCATAACGCGGTTTTATTCGGGTGATATGTACGCACTTGGAACATTGGGTGGTATTTTAAATTGAGCTGATGTTCATCAAAAGTCTTAAGATTGTTACTTACAATATTCGAATGAATTTTGAACATTGGAAAGCTGTACTACATGGCCAATTGGTTGAGTCCTCACAAGGTGTTGACAATAACACTACTATTCGTCAATTTGCAAGAAGAAAACGGTGGCAAAGAGCGGTCTAAAAGTACGAGTAATGCCTCTATTAGAACTTTGCATACTATCTTGATGCAGACTTCATCCAACCATCAATCGCGGCTTCGGGCTCGGCCCTGCACGAATAACAAATTTCGAGCAAAGTTGCCATTTTTTCAAAGTGTCAAATATTCTATACTCAGGCAGCGTTAACTCGGCATCAAAAACAATTATCTAGTCCCTTCCACACCTTCAAAGTTCTTTCCGAATTATCCTCACCAAAAAATAACCTCTAGTTCTACGGCGCGTTGTTTCATTCAATGCGGTACATGCAAACGGCCGCCTTCTCCATATTTCTTTCATCCCTGGTAGGCGCCCATATATCATACCAGTAAGCCTAGGCGCATGCGTTGGTTTTCTGGGCTGCATTTCCTACATGTACGCACTATGCATAAATGTCATGCTTGCAAAAAGCAATTTTGCTCCGGAGATATTGACCTGTTTTATACTGCTCCTTGGTTACTTTTGCTTCCTTATGTTCATACGGGGGAGCAGGCATGCAAAAAGTAAAGAAGGCAAGCAAAGCAGATGAAGTGTACATGTATGCGATGTTGTACTGCATGTGAATATAGATGGCGGTTGTCGCGGCTTGTTGTGATTATGTATACTTGTATATTGTGTGTTTAGCTTGTAATTGTTATTTCTGTTTTGATGATTGAAATGATACACTTCTAGCGCATGGAACTGGTTCACAGGATTGCCTTAAGAGTCGTTGGGGTAGTGGGACATTTCATTAAAAATCTCAAACTGATAATCACTGCCGGTAGCTGGGACAATGGCGTTATTGATATCCTCCAAATCTTTGCCTATTATCACTGTCGAAGCTGTCGATCTACACATCACATCTACAGAATCTCTATCATCAACAACAAATGACCCAGAAAAAGGTATTGATGTTGTATCACTAAAGATATTGTGTAGTTCTCGCTCCCCCTCTTTCAATCCCATCCTAACAATCCTCTCGTCTTTCACCCTCACCCTCTCAACATGGGGCTTCTACAATAGCACCGGCATCCTCCTTTCACACCTATCCGTACATCTCCTCCCCGATACTCCACTACCGATTCTCTCCCTTATTCCCGCTCTCAATATTCTTCTCACGTTACTTCTGTTCTTCCCTCTTGGTCCTAAATACGATACCTATGGCCCCCTGCCTCTCCTAATCCCCGGGTCTCTCATATACATTCTCTCCCTGCTCCTTCTTTCCTTCTGCTCATCTCTTCTCCACTTTCTACTAGTATATGGAGTCCTAAGTGCCGTGGGCATGGCGCTCCTCTGTACGGTAGCAAATGCGATGTTAAACACCTTTGAAGGAACAGGATACAGAGGATTAGCGACGGGTATTGCGTTAGTGGGGAATCCGACCGGCGGAATTATCTTCACGTTTGTATTTCAAGCTGTGCTAGAAAGCATGGAATGGGGTGATGCGATGAGAATCGTAGCTGGGGGAGTGGGTGTCCTGGTTGCGGTGGGATTTTTGGCTTTCCTGCCTTGTGGAGGGTCGCGGAGAAGGAGGACTCCGGATGGATATGCACATCGGGGCCAGGATGGAGATTGTAATGTGAGTACAGCTACTACCGATACGAGAAATGAAGCTCCGTGGTGGAAATTTTGGCACGAGAAAAAAATCGAGGGAGATTGGAGTTTGTTACGTGATAGAAGATTTCTCTGGTGTATGGCTGGTATCTCGCGTAAGTGCATCAACGCACCTTGCTTTACATCCGCCCTAATTTCTCTCTCCTATACGGACAATAACATATTGGCAAAAGTGAATACGACTAACAACACCTGTATTCAGTATTCGAATTCGTGCTCGTCGGCGCCATAGGTCTCCTCCCCACATACGCATTAAAACAGGGATTTTCAACCTCTGTTTCCTTCAATGTTGTCGCTATTGTAAATGCGTTCGTCTCCCTCCTTCTAACGATCCCCAAACCGTTCTTCACTTCCCTTACCCCCCCTCCCCCACATTCCATCCCCGGAGAAATCACAAATCCCCACAACTAACACCAAGACCCCAGCGGCTCCATCCTCGGACGTCTCCTCTCCGGCCCTCTCTCCGACCATCTCGGCCCCTACAACACCGTCCTCCTCTGTCTCATCTTCATTTCCCTCCTCGCAAACTTCGCCTTCTTCCTCCCCCCATCTCTTCTTTCCACGCGCTCCCCCCAAACCCCACTAATCCTCTTCTATCTCTACGCCTCCCTCTCGGGCCTCGGTTCCGGCGCCGTCATGAGCGCCGCACCGCTTTGTATCGCCGCGCTGTGTCCTTCCCACGTGTATGCGAGGTGGTGGGGCGCGAGCCAGGTTGGCGTCGCTATTGCGTATGTTATCCCCTTTCCCTTTCTCGATCCCCAATTCTTAACTTCCCATCGCTTCAATGTCCCATTTTATTTCGCAAAATGAAAGCCGAGTATTAACGTTCTCGCAATCTAGATGTTTCCTTAGTATTCCTCTCGCCTCCATAATACTCTCCCGGGTAGCTCCTTCCCTCTTCATTTCTGTTTTCGGATTCGTCCTTTTTCTATCCGGTTTAGCATTTGCGCTCGCAAGATGGGAGGTATTGGGGCGTGGGTGGATGTGGAGGATCAGGGTTTGATTGATGCGAACAGTATAAAGGAAAGAAACAAATTAGGGAAGCGAGGGAAGATATCGAAGCGTCTTTCTTTAAACCATATCAGTGGTAAGCGAAAGAGAGTGAAGGGAGACACAGACGAAGCTCTCATAGTCATGGGAGGGCATTTCAGCCCGCATACTTGTCATTACCTCCCCTAGTTTAGTAGCCTAATTAACTCATCTGCCCACCATCTTTCGACCTAAAATACATATATATCCGCAATTCATAATGGCTTCCCCAGCCCCCAATTATCATGCCTCAGTGCATGAAATCAATAAAAGTTAGACCGTGAATAAAAAGAAATCTTTGACCCAGATATAGGTAAACGGGCTTTCCTATGCCTTGATACGCCATTCCATCCAGCCCCTTGTTTGCCTCCCATCATTTTATAAAAATTACTTTGAGTATTTCCATCTTTCCCCACCGTTTTCCAGTGTCCTGATCCATCCGTGTTTCCTTTCATTCCATGTTGCGCCCTCCAATTATAGTAATTAACACAAACAAATGAAACCCCCTTGCTTATTCCTATGACCTGATTCAACTAGAGAGTTTAAGTAACTGATGTAATGAAAGATTGATATTTCTCTTCTTCCGTGAGAAGTTTTTTTGATGGTAGCTTTGCTACTGGTGGAGGTGGTGGTGCATTCGTAGTTTGCCAGAGTGGTAAATTAGGGTTATTGGCATCCGATTCTGGCTGATCTGAAGAGTTTGTAGGTGTATTTTCCTTTTCGGGTTCAGTGTCCTTAGGTAGACGCATAGCCAGTAGAACATATTCGGCTCTTGTAGTGTTATCCATGATATCCTCCATATATCTACGGACTTCATCCGGGGAAGCAACGACCTTTTGTAACGACTCAAGTTGTTTGCCTTGGTGAGTATATAGACGAATGGTAACTGGTTGGTAATAATCGAGCTCCGGGTCATACGAGGTGGAATCGCTTCTACTGCCTTTGCGGACAATGAGGAATGAGGCTATGACTTGGCCACCGGGAAGATAGTCAAGGATACTGTATTTCGGGAAAATGTACCGATCACCATTACCTCCATTGAACTCGAACACAACACCAGAAATATCCGGCTTAGGTGGAGCTACTGGACCTCTTGATCGAAGAGCCTGAGGTTGCTGAGGTGGTGCGCTAATGGGAGCGGGTGTCGGAGGTGGAGCAGGTTTGGCGACTGGTGCATTTGGTGGTCCAGCAATTTGTGTTGTAGATGATGGTGGTGGTGGTGGTTGCAAGTTGGTATTGATGGGTGGTTGGGCGGCCGATTGGGCGGCCGATTTCTGGCGGGCCTTTGATATTGCATTCAACTCATCAATGTGATTTTGAAATTGTCTAAGTTCAGAGGATGTCGCTTCACCATTTGCCACGATCCTCATTAAGCCCTTCAACTGCTGATCGGTCGCAGCTCTCTCTGCTAACATTTGAATAACGGGGTCTGTACTTTTGTTCGGCTGGGCTGGTTGGGCTGGTGGTGCTGTGCTAGGTGGTTGAGATAAATTGGTATTCGGGTTGTTTGAACCTTGCGTAGGGGGTTGTCCATTCATTGATGCGCTACTCATCGGTGGTGCTTGGGCAGGAGGAAGAGGGTTGAGAATCATTGGAGCGGTCGGCGCAAGATGGTTTGGAGTCATCGCTTGTACTGTTGGCTGCGGTGTCTGGACTGATTTTTGTTGTATCAGACTTGGTGCTTGTGTGGGAGTAAGTGGTGGCATAACTCCATTGGGAGGACCATATTGAATAATTGGGCGATACATTTGTTGTTGTTGAGTAGATTGAAAAGCAGACTTTGGTTCCTTAATAGCATACATAGTAGCATCGAATACATGAGGTTCGATGGTGATTTGGCATGTTCCAAGCTTTGTCATTGTATCCTTTCCTGGATTGTTCAGAGGTTCTGCAGGGACACCCTTCTTCTTCGTCGGTTTCGTCCAATACTTCTCAAATATACCTTCGCTGACCCATTTCTGTCGTGATCTTTGTAATGATTCCGCAAGAACTCCGCTGTAAAAAATGTTGGTACCAGCTTCAATAAATTGGGCAGTGAGTAGAAAACTTACCTTTCGGAAATTGTTTGAAAATCTTTGGAAGAAAGATTGTCGGATTGAGGCTCGTCGACAGTAGGCAAAGGCATACCGGCCACAATGCTCTTTGGCAGAGCTGCTTCAATGGGTGGTTGTGGAGTTGCCGAAACTGATCGATCTGGAGGTGTAGCAGTTCGCTTTTTATTCGCAGGCTCTCCTCCACGAGAAGACCTCGCAGGTAATTTTCTCTTTCTTTCCATGATTCTTTTTGCTTATTTTAAGTGAATTTCGGAGCGTTCAACTTCTAGTTACAATACTTAAAAGTTGTGTTTAAATACGCGTCTTACAAATTTTGGTGGTGAAGGAAGGAAGGAAGGAAGGAAGGAATTAAATGATGTTGAGTTGAAGTTGTAAGTAATAAAGTAAGGAAGTGGTGGAAGTGGTGGAAGTAGTGAAGTGTGAAGTGCGAAGTGAAATAAAGTAGAACTAAGTGAAGCGCGGCGAGAGAGTGTGATGATTTTGGTGTGGTGGTTCGTTCGAATCGAATCGAATCATAAGCAGCGCCCTAGAACATCAAACTTTTGGATTTCTCTTCTTTCAGTCAAAACAGCCGAGTGATCCTACAATCTGCAGTTTGCAACCAGTACAACTTCAGTTAGGTTACGACGACTTGTATGATACCTACTTCCTACTTAAATATCAAAGTTGAAAGTTAATGAGGAGTTCATAAAGAAGAATTATTGAAGCTTGGCAAAAAGATCTTGTAAGTTATTTTTCTATCAATGCTATCATAGATTCATATATATATATATATATATAGTCCCAAGCTACATGATTCATGGATACCGGTATTCAATGATCGATTCCTTGTTTCTCTATCTCTTGTGGCCATCATGTTGATATATACTTTTAGTATTCTCTCCTAAAATGCTCATGGCAAATTACTTGGTAACTTTCTATCCTGTAACCACTCTGACCCTCTCCGCTCTTTTTCTTTAGCTTTTCCTGTCTCAAGCCTTTGTCGTTCACGGCATGGCTCCTCTGGCGCCTATCTTCAAGAAAGCATACCTTACTCTTTTCCTTGGACTTTCGTTCTATGCTCTAGCATTGCTCGCCTTGACGAATCCATGGCTGCAAAGACAGTAAGTCACGCATCCTAACTCAATAATGTATGTATCACTTTGCTCACACTTCAAGTGTTATGTACGTGCACAAGTTGCATCTCCCGCAAGCTTGGGCAACGGATATAGATAAGCCAGAAAAGTTCGGCTTCGCTAGTCAGTAATAGTAGCCATATGCATATTCTCCGTTGCTGAATTTTAGCATAGAGAATCAAGTATCGCCATTTAATTTCAGTACCTTGGATGGGGAGACTATCTATGCTTGGCATATAATGCCTCTAGGCCTTTATGCTAAGCATGAATCGGAGATATTGAAGCAACCTTCGGGGTTCGTAGACGATATAACTCATACGAAGGGATTTGAACTGTTGAGAGATGACCCGAATGCTCGGCTTATTATCAATTGTAAGTCTTATCTAAATCATCTATCTTTTATGCGCTAATAATGAAAGTCCACGGGGTATGATAGTTGCTTTCTGGTATTTGAGCCTCTTAGCTGATCGGAAGACAGACATTTGGAAATGTAGCCCAAGGAGAACGAACAGGCTCATATCGGGCGATGCCTGACGCAAGTACCTCAAATATTCACATTTTAGCCATTGACTATCGTGGCTTTGGCCGCTCAACTGGATCCCCTACTGAGGAGGGACTCATCTTAGATGGTATTTCGGCAGTCGAATGGGCTATGAACAGCGCCAAAATTCCATCGTCTCGAATTGTGGTTCTAGGGCAGAGTTTAGGAACGGCAGTTGCTTGTGGAGTTGTAGAACATTTTGCCATGCAAAGAGTTGAATTCGCAGGCGTTGTGCTTGTTGCCGGATTCACAGATGTTTCGAACTTACTGACTAGTTACTCCATTGCCGGCTGGATACCAGTGTTGTCACCGTTGCGACCATACCCTGCGCTGCAAAAACTCTTCATCAGTTATGTGAACGACAAATGGCCCTCAACCTCACGCCTCATGAATTTTGTGAAAATTAGCAAGCGGGTGCGATTATTTATTATTCATGCTTTAGATGATTACGAGATTCCGTGGTATCACTCACAAGGGCTGTTTGCAGCGGCAGCAAATGGTACCATGGAAAGTGGGATAGATATGGACTTGTTGGAAAAGATGAAGGCGCGAAATACCATTGATATGGGTGACGGCGCTTTCATTTCGACTTGGAAGACTGGGAATGATAAAATCATTCGACAAGAAATTGTCGGACATGGAGGTAAGTAATTATAGACACCGGCGATGTGAATCTTTACTCTTGCTAATTAATCTTAGCTCATAGTACGGTCTTAACCTATGCGCCTCTATCTCTAGCAGTTGTAAGCTTAATAGATCCTCTTTTGCGCCCCACAGCATTTGAGTGTTCATGATATCCCTCGTCACATTCTGAACCGCTTCGATACTTGAAGTCCTCGAAAGACCCTCATTCGAAGATCCAATTCTGTTTAGAAGCTTCGTTAACCGTCCCCATTTGATCTAAACCCTTCTCACATTGATAGCAGGCCATTACTGACTTCCCGGTGTTATAGTTTAAAGCATTTGGCCTCGACAACGGAGGGGTGATACCATGATGAACAAGCCATTAGTTACAAAGGTCGACAATGTACCATTTGAGTATCATGTAGAGCTGATTTTGTATAAATATATCATAGAAGGTGTTAAGGGACAAACAGAAGAATTTTGTTTTGAGAGATGGCACTCTAATGAATTGTTTTCATTCCATACTTTGCCCTATAGTTCGTTTATCTCACCTATTGGGTATGTAAAATTCAGTAGTAGTGTGCAATAGTACGTAGTCACGTGATATGGTACGTAGAGATGCGTGTATTGTAGGTCTAATAAGATTGCTTCACCGCTTCTCCTTTAGTACTTAGTGGATTATTACAATCCACCCGTTTTGGACTGATCGGGATTTTTGTCTTAAATCAAATTTTAGCATCATAACCCCGCCCCGCCTAGCAAGCTTCCCACTTCCAAAATTAAGAACACCTTGATTGTTCAAATTCCTACCTAGTATTATTGCATTCCTATTTTTCCTTTACATCAACCAAAAAAATGGCAGATTCAACTCCTCTTGAGCCTAAGGGTAAAGAAATTGTATCTGAAAATACCTCTGAAAATCCTTCCTCTACCCAAGCACAAGTCGAATCCGAAAATGAAGAAGACAATGACGAAACAAACACAGGCGCAACTGGCACACCAGTCACGGGCAAAAAGAAGAAGTCAAAGCGAAAGAAGATAAGGGCCGCACTAGGAGTGGGATCTTCCTCAGATGGGCCAAGTGAAGAAACCACAAGAGATGACCTTTCAAAAGCTGTCGCGGGTCTCAGTAAATCTCAAATTCAAGAGCTCCTCGCATTAAATCCCGCACTCGCACAGAAAATTGGTGCTATAGATGGCGACCTTTCCGCAAAGCAGGCTACAGAAGCTGTGCAAAAGCTCAGCTTAGAAGATATCATGACCGGATTGGCCTCGAGCGGGAAGAATGTTAAGGAAATGGGCGCATACAAGTTCTGGCAAACACAACCTGTTCCTAAATTTGGAGAAAGCTCGGAAATTATTCAAGAAGGCCCAATCAAGGTTATTGATGTGGAACAAGTTCCCAACGAGCCAGGTCCATTGGTCGCTGGATTTAATTGGGTTACAATGGATATGACAAGTGACGAGGCTTTGCAAGAAGTTTTTGATTTATTATACGGCCATTATGTTGAAGATGATGAAGCTATGTTCCGGTTCAACTACTCAAAGTCATTCCTCAGATGGTAAGACATGGATTCGATTTTTGACACGAGTTTTACTGACAATTCAGGGCGCTTATGTCCCCAGGTTGGAGCAAGGAATGGCACGTTGGTGTTCGAGCTACCGTATCTGGAAAATTAGTAGCCTTCATATCAGCTATTCCAGTCGCACTTCGAGTACGAAATAAGACTCTTAAAGCCTCTGAAGTCAACTTCCTTTGTATCCACAAGAAGCTTCGATCGAAGAGATTGGCGCCCGTTCTCATCAAAGAGATCACACGTAGATGTAATCTAGAAGGAACATGGCAGGCAATATACACTGCTGGTGTGGTCCTGCCTAAACCAGTCAGCACATGCAGATATTACCATCGATCGTTGGATTGGAAGAAGTTGCATGAGGTTAAGTTCAGCCCACTGCCACCGGGAAGTACGCCAGATCGTCAAGTTCGTAAATTTGCTTTACCGTCCAACACATCCACTAAAGGATTGAGACCTATGGAAGCCAAAGATATCGATAGTGTCTTGGAACTTGCCAAAAAGTACCTGGCAAAATTTGATATGGCGCCAGTTTTCACTAGAGAGGAGATAGAACATTGGCTGTTCAACAGGATTGAGACTCCTGCTGAACAAGTCATCTGGTGTTATGTCGTCGAGGTAATTCTCTGTTATTGGTGTTTCATTTCCCTACAAACTAACACATCTTTAGGACCCCACGACGAAGAAACTCACAGATTTCTTTTCCTTCTATTGTCTCGAATCTTCCGTCATTGGCAACCCTAAGCACACCACTGTTCGCGCCGCTTATCTATTTTATTATGCCTCGACCCTTGCTCTTGATCAATCAGCCTCCAGAGCTGACCTCGGTAAACGTCTTAATGAGCTCGTTCACGACGCTCTTATCATTGCTAAGAAATTTAAATTCGATGTCTTTAATGCGTTGACGCTTATGGATAATACTTTATTCTTGGAACAGCAGAAATTTGGAGCTGGCGATGGTCAGCTACATTATTATTTGTATAACTATAAAGCGAACAATATCGCAGGTGGCGTGAATAAGATGAATAGAATTTATGATGGGGGAAGTGGAGTGGGCGTCGTTATGCTGTAATTCGACTAGAATGCGTTGGAAGGTTTGAAAAGAAAAACTCGGGCGAGAGAAGAAATGGCATACCTGGGTGAACAAATCGATATGGTAAAAAAACGACCATTTTAATTGAATGTTCTCAGGAAATTTTGAAGCTTTCGTCAACCATTCCTGTCAGAGAAGATAGACGGCGGAAACCTATACACTCTGGTAGATATGTAGGCTGTCCTGCTGACAGTATGCATAATAATATACAACGATTACTAAATATGAGCATCTTCACCATATTGTATTCGTCAATTTTGAGTTCCTAACACCTATGCCTCACGGGTTCACGGATCCACTGTTATTTTTTCGCATTTACATGAACTTACATCCGAAGTCGGATGGGACATGTGTTCAATCTCTAACCAGATACTATCATTGCAGCGCACTCCGTTGATCCGATAATTACTGGAATTATGATGGAGCTGATTCACACATTCTACTTGCCTCTAGCTACCAAAAACAAATCTTCATAGATTTGAATTTATAGTACTCGAATATAGGAATTATACTATACCATGATGCCATTTTACTCCATACACTCTTCAGCAACTCTCAAAGCTAGTCGATGCGCAAAGTTCTTCTGTTAATGTATACTATACCGTTCTGCTGTCAATCGATATCGTCTCATAGCCCTCATCTCAATGCCTATTTCCACTCGAAATGCTCATCGTTGATTTGGTCGTCGCTAGTAATATCACCTCTATATACGTTTTTTTAACCCAGTCCCAATTCCTGTTTGGAGTTCAATGCAAGCGTCATGAGCATCTTGGATTACTCTCTTAACAAGTACAGTGTATTAATTTTGCAGGCGATACTCACGCGGGAGACATCGATCCTGACGAGCAAATCCAATCTGCTGCTCTCACAAATGAAATACAGTATAGTATATGATGGGTAAATAGTACCTAGCTTACCCAACCTTAAGATATTGACAGACAATAGGTCTAAGCTCTATTCAGTACAAGAATTCAGTGAGTTTTCAGTATTCAGCTCCATATATTTACTAAAGTATATAGTATGGAGCCAACATTTTTCGTCCAAGAGAACTGACTCTGTCTGCTAGAATGACCAATATCTTGGGCATGATCGTTGGACCTAGCTGCATCAAAATACAGGCGGTAATCAATTAAGTTCATGTTTGTTTACTTTAAGATAGCAATAGCCAATATAAGGAATATCATAGTGAGACAAATGGCCCCGAGGGTCACAACATCGGAAATGACTGGTCAGTAGAGAGCTCTGATGTGCAGCTATCATACTATATGGAAAAATACACTGCATTGCAGCCTCTTATTTCGTCTTTTATTAGAAGTAGGTGTCCTGAAAAGTAATTGTTTTCCTTTCTAGATGGTTTGATATGTATTTCTCACACATACTTTTTGATACGCTTCCAACCATGCATATGTTGGGGAAAGTCTATATGAACTTTTCGAATCGTTAGCTAAGATGTCTATCATGATTAGAAGAAATGGTAGGATGAACTCATGCTTATTTTAGAAGAAATTTCTAAACAGCATCCCAAGGACCCCCTCGTCGACGAGTACGTCACTAACCACGCTGAATTTTGTCGATATCAGTTTTGACCAGAAGCAGAAGTTGGGATTCGACGGTCGTATCGCGACTATGTCATGTGTGGCTTGACGGAAAAATTGTCATTGTTTTGTTATGAACGATATGAGACAGAATGAGATAGGGTAGATAGTCGTATTAACATCCATGCGGGTATAGAATGATGACCCCAGGCTAGGAGCTGGTCATCAGTACTGATTCTAAACACATAAGCACGACCAAAGAAACGATACGCCTGGTTCAAACTATCAAATCAAATCAGGTTTATTATCATGGGATTCAGGTAAACCCGAGAACTTGGTAGCAAATCAGGATGGCAAAGCTAGGCAGTTGGCTCTAAGAATGAACAAGGACACTTGAGGAGTTGGCTCGCTATCTGGGACACCAGTGGTTTAATAAAAGATGTGAGTGTGCCTTGGTGAATTATCCCATATCCTCGGAATTTTTTGGCACCCCTATCCCTCTTCCTGCGGCATCACATTTGGGTTCTCGCATATAGCTGTGATTGTCGCCACAAAGCTTCCGCAGTTTAGAATGTACCAATCGATGTATGGATTGCGTTGATGGAATTTGAGATATCATTATGACTTTCATACTGGCTCCTGTCGTTGGCTCCATGCTTGCCATGTATGTCTTCTTTTTCGCCCTTCTTTGTTTCACACAAGCCCCAAAGGAGCCGCCTGCTATCGAAACCTTCATACCCTTTTTGACTCAGTACACTGAAACATCAGTCTGGGGTACAACATCAGAAATCCTGTCGCCTTTCGTTCTTTTCGTGGCCGGGCTGTACTTTGTCCCGACCGTCACTTTGTTAGTACTGATGTTCTGGCTTTTACGGCTTTATCGTTGCTTCACTTTGATTTGAAGCCGGTAAATATCCCCATGCCGACGCCGAGGGATAAGATACTGATGAGAATTGTGCCCAGAGATGATGGAAATGGCATGTGAATTTCTCGAGGTCTACACAATGTGTAGATATGGTTGATGAAGACTTTGCTCAAGTTCACAAATGAATGGTTATTTTGAGAAACGTAGATCTGTCCTGCCGACCTGATGAAATTTTTTGGTGTATGATCAACCACGATAGGCTTATTACCATCAAATACATACAAGAATCACAGTTCCACTCACCATTCTTTTCTCCCGCTCTATAGCTCCAATTCTAATAAATACATGATCCTTTCCTCATCACGACATAGAAAGAACATTAATCTCAGCAATTTTCCAGATCAAACCTCCCTGCTCACTGGTAAGACCAGTGTATGTAGTTCCCTGACTAACTCCTACAGTAGCTCCGAAGTTAGGGTCCGCAGATGTAAGCGTAATAGTCGTGTTGACATATTTTTGCTCGGAAACTGTACCAGTGCAATCATCATTACATTCTGTGGCGGTTCCCCATCCAGTCATAGGTCCAGAAGAATAAGTGAAATGACTTAGTGCTGCGCCAGTTTCTCCGTTCGTGACAGCCTGTGTCCAGTTACCGGAGGTAGCATCATATCCATAATCAATCAAAACGTGATCGGTTCCAGAGACTGCAGAGTCTGGGCCGTAAAGTTGTCCGAACGAGCCGAAGAGAGATGCGCGGACACACCATTGGCCCGTAGCAGCGCCGCACCATTCGTTGGAGGGCCAAGATTCCAGAAGGCTTTGGATGAGATCGCCAGTACCGTTAGACATGCCTAGCCAGAGGAGAAGCTCGCCGTTTTGAGTGGCAGGTGCGGTTCCTGGGATGAGGGTAGTCGTGGAATGGAGAATGTGAGAGGTGGTAGGACCAAGAGAAAACGAACCACCCCAGCTGTCGCGACGAAGTAAAGCTGGTGCGGCTTGGACGGCCGCTGCGAGAGCGGTAGCGAGGATGATCGAGGTGTACATGTTTGACGAACAACAAATGAGTGACTTTTTGAATGAGTGGAAAGGGGTCGAGGGCAAGAAAAGAAAGACTGGCGATTCTCGAATGAGGAGTTAGAAGAGTAGAACACTTAACCATACTTATATATCGGCAAAGGTTAATTGCAATACCGGATGTATACCTCAAAAAGGTGACAGAGATAGACATATTGTGTCACTAGAAGCTTTGGATATATTACTCTTAGCTATCCTGAACCCAAAAGACCCCATGTTTCATGTACATACCGAAAAACATCCTTTAGCGTTTGTCCAATTTATGGTAATGACATTTGCAATAAGCTCACGGATCGAACCCGTATAAATGACAAGGCCTACTACTCTGGCCTACTATTTATCTAGCCAGTATACGGTTTCATATAAACAGGTTGGCGAAGGGGATACTTTTAGGTCAACTAGAGCCGACTTCCTGCAACCTGAAATGCCCCGGACCCATTAATATAGACCCAAGGAACAAGCTTGAGCCAAAGTCCCGAGTATTCTCCACTTTGTCTGCCACTAGTGTGTCTGGCATTGAAAAGCTCAATTTCCCCATTGTCCGAATCTTCCGATAATGTCTTCCATAAAAGTTTGTCGACAGTCCCAAAATTTGGAACAATTCGGAACAACAACTGGTGATATCTAGGAATGGGCAAAATATATATTTTGGAGGATAATTATACAATTTCTATATTATTACGATTTTTGAGTTTGATAAAATATTATACTAAGGTTATATATATCTTTGAATAACTAATTAAATTAATAGAATAAATAAATATAGGTCAAAACAGATAGTATTTTCCAATAAGTGTTTATAAACTTATTATAAGTTTATAATTTAGATTTTTGATTAATAAAAGGTTATATGATTATTGGAATTAATAAAATATTTGAAACAATTAATTAAACTCATTTAAATTATATAATTATTGTTCTAATCAATCAAATGAAATTGGGTGAATATATATTTGGCTTAATTGATCTAATATTTCATATGATAAAGAGTCCTTATTTCCTAGTGATCTGTACAATAGTAAGAAAACTATTTCGAAAAGTCATATATAAAGTCTTTAAAATCTTTCAATAATAGTACACTTCTTATAGAAGTATTTGAAATAAATTTTAATATCAGAATAATAAAATTATCTTTAAGAGCTATCTGATAGTATATATTTTTATATTTTTAATAGTATTTTTGTAAGGTTATTATTGTTTAAAAGACAAACTGCGATATAGATCCCAAGGTGCCCTGGAAAATAATAAAAGGAGCTCTAGCGACGCGAAATTATTTTTCCGGCACCGAGGAGCCGGAGATAAAGCTCGTATTATATTACAAGCTTTGTCTCTAACCCCTCGATACCTGAAAAATAATTTCGTATTATAGCACGGGAAGAATGAGTCCTATATAAACCCAATTAGCTATACTGCTATTGGGACATCCTTTTAGTGTGATATATTACTAAAAGCTTCTCTTATTATTTTCCAAAACACTTTAAAATCTATATCACAACTTATTCTACTAGAAACTTAAAATAATAAAAACTATATAATCAATTATATCAAACAATAAAATTCAATATTCTACTTTAATATTTCATTTTAAATATTCTGAAACATAATATACTAAGATTAAAGATTTTCACATGATTTTTCAAAATAGTGTTCTTTAAACACTCTAACTATACACACTATAAGGACTCTTTCTTTATTATATGAAATGGTTGATAATTTTTTGACAAATATACCCAAATATTATAATACGTTTTGCCTATCCCTAATGATATCACATCCTCGCCAGTTACTGACTTTGGCAGCAACTTTCTATTCAACCTGTCAACTTTCCAATATGCCTCAGCAGCTACTGGTTTCTCCGTGATGGAGTAAAGCTGGCCCAAAATCGTAAAAAGAGAGATCGTCTGTCATTGTAGACTAGACCTATCATTTACGCTTCAAGTTATGCTTATAAAAATTGATCAGTACTTCGGACCTCGAGCAAAGACGTCACAAGACTTATCTGTTTACCTTATCATACCAAGTGGCCTTCACCAAGAGACAAAACCCCTAGCTACAGTTTATTACTAATAAACATCTTGTTGTGCTAAGGATAGGAGTGGAGGAAATTCCCAACAATGTCGTGCAATTTACCACCGAAAAACACGCTGGGATATCCAGGAACCAGACACCAATCATTGAATGCACGATCGATCGATTGGCACATTGCACAGATCAAATTTGTGCAATTTGTGCAATTGACATTGGCAAGAGAGATGTTTTCGCGTGTAAGCTTGGCTGTAAAGCTCACACTAATGAACAACACAACTAGGAGATAAGTAGTGGTCGCAATGGGTGGGTTTCATATAAATATTCGAATACCTATCCCCAAGCTATTATTAATGGGGGACCAATTAGAGGCCCCAATACCTGTTTATTGAAAATAGCTAAAATCCCTATTAATATCTATGGGTAACTACGGGTACCTGTTATACAAATATATTTACAATTTATATATATTATCTATATAAAAATCAAACAAAATGGTTTTATTTTTAATATATATATCGGATTTTATAGATTGATATATTTTGAAATTGAAATATAATAATAATCCTTATTCTAAATAAATAAAAATCAATAGATTATATAAAGGGTGAAAATCCCTATCATATATACGCTTTAACCCTTCGAGTCGCCGGGAGACCGCTCCCTATCCACCACAACCTTTACCTTTCAACCCGCATACCCTCCTGACCCTTCAGGGTCTCCTACACACTCGCCGACCCCCGAGCGCCAACAATGCAGCTGATCTCTAGCTGCCCGTTAATACCCTACTGCCTTCCCCTTCTCTAGAAGGAGACTGCTTTCATCCCTCTATATATACTAGGGGACTAGGCCTGCCCAAAGATGCCGATGTATAGGCGATCCCTTCCGAAACAGAGCCGGACTGTATCTATAAAGGGGCGAACAGCCCCTAGCCTTGAAGATAAATTGCTATACTTGGTTGGAGTTCTCACTTTGTAAATTAGTCCATTTTCGTAGTACATCTGAATACCCCTAGGGAGGTCCACCACAGACGTTAAGCAATATAAATAAATAAATAAATAAATATATACGCTTTAGCCATTTAACCCACGAAAATAAAGCCCTAATACCCATAGCCAGCCGTTGATTGGCGGGGATAGCTTTTTCTATCCCCGTAGCCAGCCGTACTACCCAAGCCACCCGTTGCGACCACTGGAGATGAGAGGACAACGAGTGGGCTTGAAATTGTCGCAGAAAAAGCAATGACATAGGACTGAACACAAAGACGAAGAAAAACGAGGGTGATTCGAATCACATATACCACAAATCATTGCCATTCTTTTTCATTGCGATATGATCAGGTCAAATGTTCTTCGACTGAAAGCACCAATGCTGCACCCAGTGCACCGGATATCATGGAGCAACCGATCTGTGTAGTGCGTATGATCAAAGTAGATATCGGTATCTTGACATCCACGGCACTCAAGATCAATGATAGCATCACAAGGTTTGGTGTTCGGTTGAAGAAATCGATAAAGAGCTTGCAGCAGTTGCGGAATTGCGGATTGTTTGTTCGACAACCTTCGAGGTCTAAATGATGATCGAATCGTTAAGTTAGAGTAAACCTCGTGATAATTTAAAGTAGAAAGCACGAGGTCCATATAAGGAGGTGACGAGTTGTGTTCCCTTATTAGTTATGAAGGGAGACCTTTCTATTTTATTGTTCTTCTGCGGGTTGAATCTTCATGTCGCACGGTCTTTGGAAGCTATGATTCTGTCTCTAGTGAAGGTATATTCCAAGTTCCAACCAGATCAACAAATGAATTAAACACTTTTCAATAAATTGTTCAGAGTAGAACGTACCAACATGAGTTTGATAAGATAAGATGCCTTTCCTAGCTCTAAACTTCATTCTGCCGTTGAGACCCACAATTAGAGGTCTTAGACTCTTAGTGCGTCACGCCATAACCTCCGCATATTCATACACATTACGATAAGGGAGATCATATACACAGCAATAACGAAGATTGGCTATTGTTATCTGAGTGAACGAATCTTAAGCCTCAGTTTGAGTAGTGATTGGCAACAAACGAGCTTAAATATTGCGTGACACTATATCCATAATTCCGAATTCATAAGGAGCTAGAAACGAAGTTAGGAGATGTTTTCAAGTGAGACTGAAATCGTCGACATACTCAACTTCGTCGAACTTTTGAGCGATTAGATTGAGCGGGAAACAATTCATCGAACATCCATTCTTCGAAAGAGAAAATGACTTCAACACAAACTTATGTATCAGCATCGATTAATCAGGCAATAACACCTCCAAAGACTCCAGAATCCTACGGGTATCAGAAGGTCTTTCACAATTGGCCTGAACCAGAGAGTGAGCCCGAGGGTATCTATTTGCACAGCAAGAAAGAAAATGCCGCCCAGAGAATTGACTCAATTCATAATTCGAATCTAAACAATGTATCGCATCAGGAACTCTTACTCTTGCATGGCCCAAAGCAAAGATACACCCATGCAACAGAACAACCAATACCTTCCTTAAAGCATGATCGAGAAATGCTTGTTGCAGTGGAAGTTATCGGTTTGAATCCAATCGACTGGAAAGCTCCGTAAGTGCTATTTCGTGTATTGATCGAAAATGATATCATTTAATTGACCATTCATGATAGCGACTTTGGCTTTGGACTGCCTTCTCTCCCCTGTATAAGTGGTCGAGACTTTGCGGGGAAAGTGGTGAAACCACCCCAAGCAGATTCCAGATTTAAACCTGGAGACACTGTAAGAACCTATGAATCCTGGGTCAAATGACTATTAACAGTTTTAGGTTATGGGCATTTCCACTGATTATCGAGATTCACGGAAAGCTGCGTATCAACAATATGCAGTCGTATCTGACTTCAATGCGTGCAGGCTTCCAAGTACCGTGAGCCCAATAGATGCTGCACCACTCGGTGTTGCCTTTGTCGCTGCTGCTCTGGGATTAGGCATATGTTTAGGAGTAAATTTCGCCAATTGTGAAGGTGAACTTCAAGGACCGGATCTTTTCCAGGCAATTCGCTCCATACCTAGAGATTCTATTCCACAGGATGTGAGAGCAGAATGCTTTGATAGTATCCGAGAAGATGAGAGGCCTCAACCTGGGGACTGGGTAGCCATTTGGGGAGGTGAGGCGTTTATTGCAAGACTTTTGATAAATGCTGACGGTTAAAAGGATCATCTGCTACTGGATGTTGCGCAGTCCAACTTGCAAAATTAGCGGGATTTAGAGTGATTGCAGTGATAGACGTCGCCCGAAGTGGTGAGCGTATGTTGAAACATGGTGCAGATCTCTTGGTAGACCGTTTTGATACTGAAAGGGCGATATCAATCGTTAAAGGTATCACGAAAGGAAAACTGCGCTTCGCACTTGACACGAGAGGGAAAGAAAGTACAGCACTGCTCGCACAAACCATGCAGTCAGAAAAGGGAATAGAAGGGAAAAGAGCGCATCTTGTTGGTTTGACCGGATTGCCAAAGGAACCAACACCAGGAGTGCTATATCATTCTGTTCCTATCAAGACCTTTCATGAGGCACCGAATATTGGTGAAGAACTGATGATTTGGTTAGAAGGACTATTCGAGCAAAATAGGATAGCGACACCTGAAATTGAGGTCGCACATGGTGGGTTACAAGGCATAAATGCAGCACTTGATAGACTGAGGGATGGTTCAGTAAATGGTCCGAGAATAGTTGTACCATTAGAACTGAGAAGCTAAGAAGATGAAATTTATATACAATTAATGAAATGTTGAAATAGATATGACGCGCCGACGAATAAAACATTTCAATGGACGCGAAATGTGTAGAGGTGGTGCTTTTGGAAAAATAGATCTAAGATTAGATTAGATTAGATAAGATAAGAATTCCTCAGCTAATTTGTTCAGAGGTTAGCGCGGTTACCACAACTTCCTCTCCTGAATGAGTCTCTTCTTTTCTTCTCATCGTGATGGAATTTTATCAACATTCCATGATATCTAATTCATGATGTTTACTCCCGATTACTAATGTAAGGTTACCATAATTGTCATTATCATAATCTCATTATCATGATCTTGTCGATCACTAGGCTCGGGCACAGCAAAGCTCTTGCACAAGAAGGGGTGCATATTGCACCATCCATCGCCCAGGATATCAATACTCCCTTTTTTCCCACGAGAATTCTCTTCCTACGTAACCAATAGTTTGGTTTAATTACCGACGGAAGGTTTTGTGTAATTCTCATATATTACGAGTAAGTGCTCAAATTGACTTTAGTGAGTATCGGCGTAGCTACTTGAGAGCGTAGCTACCCAGTATTTCGTTCGACTCTTACTTTGGTACTTCAGTAATTTGTTCTTCATTCTTCCATTTGTCTTCTCTAATCAATAGTAATTCACATCTTTTGCGACCTCTACAAATAAGCATGTCTACTACCATCACAATCAGCAGCAATAGTCCAATTGTCATTCGCCATGACGGTCCTCCCAATGGCCATACCAGCGCAATTACCAATGGATATATTAATGGCGACAGCCATAACAGACTCATCGAATATGCCAGTAGTGTGACTACGAATGGACACAATACAAATTTCACTGCCGAGCCAGGACTTAACGATGCACCAGACCGTGTTAAGTTCGCTTATTGGGTTCCTAATGTATCTGGTGGTTTAGTTATATCCAAGATTCCCCAGAGAACAAGGTATTCTTTATATCCACCTAAAGGATTCCAGTCACTAATGTTTGGTAGTTGGGACTATGAATCGAATGTGAGATATGCGCAGACTGCCGAGGAAGTTGGGTTCGAATTTGCACTTACACAAATCCGATTCATGGCAGGATATGGAGCTGTGAGTGTCTTGAACACATTGTTGGCATATAAACTGTTATTAACTGTTTATAGGATAATCAACATGAATCCGTCTCCTTCTCACAAGCGCTTCTCCATAACACTAAGAAACTGAATGTCATCGCGGCCTTATTACCTGGTCCCTGGAATCCCGCTGTCGCCGCTAAGCAGATTGCCAGTATCGACCACTATACAAATGGAAGGATATCTGTGAATATCGTTTCTGGTTGGTTTAAGCAAGAATTCACCAGCATCGGACAATGGTGGCTGGAGCATGCTGAGCGATACAGACGTAGTAGGGAATTCATCGAGTGTTTGAAAGGAATCTGGACTTCCCCGAAATTCTCATATAAGGGCGATTTTTACCAATTCCATGATTATCCATTATCACCGAAACCACTCGATTTACCAGGTCGACCACATCCTTTGATTTTCCAAGGCGGGAATTCAATTGATGCTCGGGAAAATGGAGCTTCGGTATCTGATTATTATTTTATGAATGGCAATACCCTTGAAGGGTTCCAAGAGCAAATTGCCGATGTCAAAGAGCGGGCGCGGAAGCTCGGTCGTGAAGAGAAGGTACATTTTGCTGTCAATGGCTTTGCCATCGTCAAAGAAACGGAAGAAGAGGCCGTACAACTACTATCTGAAATTCAAGGCAAAGCCGATCGAGAAGCTGTGGATGCATTTTCGGATGCAACGAAACAAGCTGGTTCATCGACAGGAAATAAGAAGGGCATGTGGGCAGATAGCAAATTTGAAGATCTGGTGCAATACAACGATGGCTTCAAAACAAAATTGATTGGAACGGCGGAACAAGTTGCCGATAGAATTTTGTTGTTGAAGAGCTTGGGAATTGATATTGTGCTAATTGCGTTCTTGCATTACGAGGATGATATCCAAAACTTTGGTGAAAAGGTTTTGCCATTGGTCCGGAAGATGGAGAGGGAGGGAAGGGGTAAAAATACGGAGGATGAAATTCGAAGGACTGGAGATGTGTACCGTGCAAGACGGTGAAGATTAAGGTGTGGTGTACATGCAGAACCTGTAAGGCTTCCTTTACTTGATACTCGTTTGGGCATTTGGTTAATCTTTCAGAGTAGAGCCAGGATAGGCTTTTGAAAGCCCTAGAGGACCTAAAGGAACCTCGACCTTTGGAATGTATGTATAGGGAGTTTGGGTTCGCCAGACAGTCACTATTTGGTTCGTCTCAATCCAAGTGCTGAATTGGATTCGCCTTCCTTGAAAGACTTATAGCGGGGCCCTCGTGTTTTGCGGAAACCTCTTGCTTGTATCGTTGCAGACTGTTTTTGAGATGTTGTTGGTTGTTGAAAACGTATTGAACGGGCGCTGTTGATTCCTTTCGATTGTATTTACCCAGCTTAAATAATGCTAGCAGTACATCATACCAACATTGGCTACGAGGGTGAAGAAGTAGTATTACTGGAGTTCGATTTGTTGCGGATGAAATTCTAGCCGATGCAGAATTGCAATCGAGACATCAATATGAGAATGAAGAATTTATTCGGTTGACTAACCGTAATCAACGACTTCATCTCCGAAGATCCGAAGTTTTGATATCCGATATATCCACCAGATAGAGAGACACAGGCCGGGTGGGCCTACAACAAAAAGCTTCTTTTACTCGCGAATCTTTTGCCTGGCTCCATCAGTAAACGGGTCGTTGTCCTATCCCCTAGAATGCTGAAAGCCAAGGAGGTTAATACCTTCGCAAAACTTTTGAATCTCCGAAATACAACAATAGCAATAAACATCAATAATAACGATTCGAAGAGCCCGCCTTCATCCGTTCTTAAAGCCAAAACCGATGTTAAAAGCCAAAACGAGATCTAGAAGCATCCGGCACCGATACTTGTGTGGCTGTGCTGTCACTTTTACCCCCATACGTGCATCTTCCCTGCCAAAGGGTTGTACGATCGTAGTTTGATTGTTTATTACTTATTTTACCTTTTCTATCGTACTAAAGAAGATGATTATTGATTTTGTATTTTGGATCTTACAGTGCTAATGTTTATGGTTTATGGTTTGTGACTACGAATATCTTCATTCTTTTCTATCGCATTCACAATCACAATCACAATCACAATCATAACATTTGATCTCTAGGTATGAGCGAGGACAAACTCAAAATAAACGGATAGACCGAGCTACGGTTAAAATACGCACAGAGGTTTTCCTGGAGTATCAAAAAGCCAAGATAATAATGGATGGGACATTCGATATAAAGTTTCGTTTCAGATAAATAGAAGAAGTAAGTTTCTTTCTTTCTTTCTTGCTTGCTTGCTTGCTTGCTTGCTTGCTTGCTTTCTTTCTTTCCTTCCTTCCTTCCATCCTTCAGAATTACAATTCTCTTCTCATAAGCAACCAAAAGATCGAGACTCGATAATGGAACGGTGCTTGAGTAATATGCGCAAGGAATTACATGGCAGCTCAGGGTGGCGTACGATATGATGATGTATACATACGATAGATTAAGGGGCAACGGTCTAGCTAGCTAGTGGCTCACCGGCGGTTGTGGCTGAAAAGAAATGGGAAATCCGTGTTTTTCTTTCTTTTTCTCCGCATCAGTATCGTTCTCGAATTAGGTTCAGTATATACTGTATATATCGATATGATGAATACTCCAATTTTCGAGTATTCGGAGTTGGATTTCCTTTTTCGACGATTGATTAATCTATCGAGATTGAGTTAATAGTAAACCAATCTCCAAATGTCCAACTACTCACTCACCAATAATCTCGCTTTCTTAAAATTGCAGAAGAAGGAAAGGAATAATGTCAGCTTGCCAGGAAATCAATCCAAGAAGCAATCCTGTCCCGTAAAATGATTGTTCATACCTTTGAGAGCATCATTTCAGTTATATTAATCCATAATTCCTAATATGCATCAATTTTCATTCTTTAAAAAGTAATCGATTTCCTTCGCCCAGGACTGCTTCCTCTTCTTTCCTTTTACTTATTATCACATTTTGATTCGAGATCATCTGAATTTATTAGTCGTAGAAGCTTTGGTCTCCACTTCACTACACTCATTTTTGCCCATATACATTCTTTTGAAAAGATATCTATCATTCATAGTCTTTACAGTACCATTTAGCAGTACATTGTCACTCCTTCCAAACAGAATCTTGCTATCGATTTCGTGCCTTCAGATTAAACTCATTCAAAATGGTTTTCTCAATCAAGAATTTGGCTACTGCCTCTACCTTCCTTTCCATTGCTCAAGGAGCTGTTCTTGGCAAACGTTCTCTTACGGGTGAAGCTACTACTTATGGTGGTAATACTCAAGGAGGAGCATGCTCATTCTCTACCTATACTCTTCCACCCAATATCTTCGGTACTGCGCTCTCGGATTCCAACTGGGCTACTGCTTCGAATTGTGGTCGTTGCGTTTCTGTTACTGGTCCTTCAGGTAACTCGATTACTGCTATGGTATGTGTCCATGTTCCATAACTTCCTATTCATCATTTCCAAGACAATGAATCCAAAACTAACAACCCTCAGATCACTGACGAGTGTCCTGGCTGCGGAACCAACCACTTGGATCTTTACCCGACGCCTTTTACCTCCCTCGCTGCCCTCTCCGCAGGAATCATCGACGTAGCCTGGAGTTACGTCGACTGTCCCATCACCACCCCTCTCCAACTCCACAACAAAGAAGGTGTCTCGGCCTACTGGTTCAGCATGCAAGTCGTCAATGCCGCCGAGGGAGTTTCCAAGCTCGAGGTCTCAACCGATGGCGGATCAACCTGGCAAGCAACCACTCGCTCCGATTACAACTTCTTCGAGAACGCCGCTGGCTTTGGAACTACCACTGTCGATGTCCGCGTCACCGGTTTGAGCGGAAAGACCGTGGTCGTTAACAACGTAGCCATTACAGCCGGAAGCGTCGTTACCGCGAGTGGAAATTTGGGATCGGGTTCGTCATCGGGATCTGATTCTCCTGCGTCGAGCGCCCTTCCTCCCACTACAGCTGTGTCACCTCACGCCGCGGTGGTCCCACCTGTTTCTTCGCCCGTATCCTCTCCTCCGACTGTCGTTACACCAGCTTCTTTCTCATCCCCCTCCGCATCACCATCCACCACATTGTCTCACACAACACAAGCCAGCCCAACCCCAATGGTCGTCTGGGTTGACTCTGACGAGTGTGAAATTGAATAAGCGAGTATTGCCATAGATGGTTAATTGAATCGAAAGGATTGAAAGGCGTTGATTCACGGGTTGGAGAACTTGAGCTTCATGAGGTGATGAATATGTATGGATTAAAGTAGGGGGGGTTGGAGAAAGATTCACGTCAAAATCTCTGCGTTTATGGGAGGAATGGGGAAATTTATGTTCGATGTATATATTAATTTACAGAAATGTTCTTGATGAATGAGTTTTCTTTTGGAGAGGAGATGAGGAGTGTGTGGGTTGGAAGGTGTGAAGTGGAATATAGTCTCACTTCTTGGAATTTGTGTTGTTGATTTATTGTTGTGATATCTGGATGTATGTGATTGTGATTCTAATTGTGATTGTATTTGTAGTTGTGAATGGGTTAAAAGAATGAGTACGGAAGAGTCAAGCAGCTGAGCTAGTGGTTGAGACTATATAAGACTATGAACGATGCAATAAGTTCGATAGTTTAGATTATTGTGTTTGGATATACGGCACTACTTCTGCTAATAAATATCACGGGTAACTCTTGACTCCAAGAATGCGAAAGGGATGATAGAGGTTTGTAGGTGCTATGGTTTGAGTGTATACGTGTGTCACTCACCCCTCCATCCATATTTCTTTTACACAATACCATTGTCCCCTCAATTTCTTACTCGATATGGCCGAACAGGTTTACTACTTCATAGATCCAAAGCCAAGATCCTTTCGGAATTGTTAATGCCTTACTCCAAAAGTCCATTTATGTGGGTGGTTAAACTTTTGAATAGTTTTTTCTTCTCCAATGCTCATTGATAGTATAAACCCATTCCTTTACAAATTTATATAAAAATAAAAAACAAAGCCAAAGAATCAAAACTGCCAGTACAGAAAGACAAATGACACTAAACCATTGACAAAACTGCTCGAAAGATTTCCACTGCTTAGTGACATCCAGGCTAATGGCCATCGAAACCTGCATGGCACCCAGCACCACCGAAAGGATGGCAAACACAAAAAGCAACGGTCCATAAAACGAGGCAAAATAATCCGAGTACTGCGCACTCACACGATGGAAGCTAAACTTCTTCAAAAAGATCTTCGAATACAGATTTAATCTCGTGAGTCGAATTTCCCCATACGCATATCGACCCGCGACATCGACATCGAGAAGATTCTCCAGCGGCGCGATGAAATCGCAGAATTGCAAAAATGTGATACCAGCGGGGATTAATTGGAGTTGGTCATCGATCGCGATGCGGAAATCGGATTCGAGTTGGATGAGATGGAGATATGTTCGGAGATATCCCAGCACGGCTTTGTGGAGAGTCAGCTGCTCGGGGGATGAGCAGTGGGTGAGACAAAGATGGGCTTCCCAGAATGCGTGCGATAAGAGATACTTGGGAAGTGGTTTGATAAAGATGCGGTCGTGATACCATACTAAGTGTAATCGTGGATCTTCGGTGATAATGATGTTGCGACCTTTGACTTTTTGTCGGTGTAATGGGGAGATGCTTTTACTGTCAGGTTTGGACATCATCCATAGATAGGGAGAGATCTTCTCTAGATCTTTGAGAAGAAACTCTTGTTTGAGGAATTCATCAACTTTGGCATGCTGGCTTATATAAATGCGTGGCTGGCCTGGTAGACGTATTGTTGATATTGCAGGCGCGGTGGGAGTTGCAAGAATATCAAGCTCATCGTTGAGTTGGTCGGCTTTCGCGAATGGTGGGGTTGTTGCATTGAGATGATCAAAGATTGCTTTTTTATTATTTATAAAAAAATCCAGATTATTATAAAAGGAAACGACAAATTGCTTTGGATTGATACACATCTTACTGAAGTAGAATTCAAGACGTGGTACAAGAGGAAGGAGGTATTATTAGAAAAAATCAGTCGTTGTGATGTGTGGAAAATATATCTATCCACTACTGAAGAGCCTCAGCTGAAAGCTTGTATGCATATCGTAGTAAGGCTAATAAGTATCTTCTTACCCGCCAGCACATGCATTAGATTTCAATTTGCATTGTAAGACTGACTACCCATTCCTTCCTTCGCCCCCAATCAATTTCTGCTTAAACACTCGCTTCTGAGGATAAAAGTCTTTTGACACTTTTACTCATGACCAATTATTGTCTCTCTTAATCCATCATCATAATCATGGAGCTTACTAAAGACATATCTACCAAATTCACTTCCTCATCAATTCATACAATCAATATCCATTCATTCCTTCACCAACTCATATAATCAACAAACCTCTTCTCAAAACTAGCAACAATGGATATCATCCCAACAAAAGAGCTGTTATATACACTGGCTCTTATCACTGTTGCCCTTATCTATTTCGCATTTAGTCTGGCACCGACAGCGAAGACCACGAAAACCACAAAAATAAACCCATCACCGGAAAAGCCCAGATGTCTCCGTATACTAGAAATACCACTCGGCGTCACGCGAAGAGATTTGGAAGCAGAACTCAAAAAGTGCCTCCCAATATATACGCCCGAATGCTGTCTCACTCTCGCCCATTCCCCGTCTATGCTCACCGCAACCATCAATTCACTTAGATTTCCAAAAGAATTCCCTTACCCCGTTGATGAGAAGTTCATTGGGATTACTCCTCTCTGTGACGGCGATGATACATCTGTAGAGTAAGTTATATGTATTGATATGAGGAATATTAGTACTTAATTGGTAATAGCATCATTTTCATCCCAGGTCTAGGGGGCCATCCGATCGGCTCCTTTAAAGGAAAAGATAAGGACTATGTTTGGATTCGGGATTCTCTTCCTAAAGATATACCATCTGCTCGAGTCCTAGTATATGGATATGATACGGCAATTTTGGATGGGAATGCTAAGCATTCGATTCCTGATTTGGCAAAAGAATTTCTCAGTTCTATCAATGCATTTCGTAAAGCTACTAAGGTTCTCATCATCCTCCGTTGTATTTATATACTCACATACTAACATTCAAATTGTAGACCAGCCAAAGACCACTTATTTTCGTAGCGCATAGTCTCGGGGGTTTACTCGTGAAGGAGGTCTGTTTTACTTATTTGCCTTTCAAAGCTCTGAGAACTGGTGACTAAACTTTTAGGCATTATCTATAGCTCGGAGAGGTAAAAGAGAGCCTAAAAACAACGATTTCTTCAAGTCATCTTATGCTTTGATGTTCTTCGGTGTCCCCAACTTGGGACTTAAGAATACGTCTCTGAGAGAGATTGTGGTGGGGCAACTCAATGAACAACTGATCAATGATCTTCATATGGATAACGAATCTGAACCAACACAGTTTCTAAGGACGTTGGGACAGAATTTCATCCAATGCTGTGAAGAACAAGTATTTCAGATCAGATCTTATTATGAAAAGAAGATGACGAGGATGGTTCGGGTTTGTTAAAACTTTCTGTGATGAGAAGCAAGTGCTAATACTGTTTTATAGATACATAATGGACGAATATTGAAAGATGGAGAACTTTGTTATATGGTTACTCAAGAATCAGCATGTCGAATCGGCCTTACAGAGAACTCTCATCGAGAAGAGCCACTTCTTAGGGATCATTCAGATCTGGTTAAATTTTCTAGCCAATCTGATAATGATTACAGAAGAATACTTGATGGGTTGCAAGACTTTGTTGCTACAGCACTTGATCATGTGGAAAACAGATTTGCATCTGTTATGAGTATGTAGTGCTCAAACTACATAACATCAAAATGACAATTCTAATTATTCAAAGAACTCTCCTCAGCTGAAAAGCGCCATTGGGATGATCTGAATGTTCCCCCTTATGGAAATTTTAAAGACACCAAAAAAGTACGAAAGGCGGCTGAGGGAACTCTACAATGGCTGGTTACTGACCAGCCCATAGAGTGTCCAGATCGTCCCGACAGACTTCAACAAAGCGACTTCGTAGAATGGCGAGACTCTGATCACTCATGCGTCTTGCTGATAACTGGGACCCCTGGGCAGGGCAAGTCGGTTCTATCCAATTTCGTAATAGATCATGTGAAAGAGCAACAAAGCCTTCGCGATAAAACTATCTACTACTTCTGCAATATCAAGAATGAGGAAAGTTCCAGGACAGCATCATCCGTTCTCCGTTCTTTTATTCTCCAGCTCTGTGAGGACCAGCGATTATACCAGAAGCTTCCCAATCGCTTTCAGGATAAGGATGAAAAACAGAAATTCTTTACAGAATCCTTGGATAACCTTTGGGGAGTCTTCCTCGATTTGATAAACACAGATATATATACTCGAATTCATTGTATCATTGATGGACTTGATGTTTATGGTACAGAAATGAAGGGTCTTCTTGAATATTTAAACCAACACCTCAAGACACTTCGCACCGGAGAACCCGTTCTGAAATTACTTTTTACAAGCAGGCCGGAAGATTTCGTAATGGATATTGGATTTTCTCCTTCGAAAACTCTTTGTGCTTCGGAGACGGACTTGACGACTTTTATCAAATCAGAGCTAGGGTTATTCAAAACACAGTTTACCGATGACATGAAGAAATTCATTGTAGAAGCTGCTAGAGAAAAGGCAGGGACAACATTTCTCTGGATAAGTATACTCCTTCGCGAAGTTCGAGGTTTAAGGTTACCATCTCTCAAAGATATCAAGGAGAAAATGGAACAATTGCCCATAGAGATCAACGATCTATATGAGAGCCTTCTTGGGAAAGTGTTAGAGAGCCCAAAGGATATAGCAATCTTAACCTGGATAACATATGCAGCACGTCCACTTAGCTTTGAGGAACTAGAGGTTGCCCTCGCCATTGGCATGACTCAGAATGCGACGAGCTGGAAAGATTGCGAACAGGAAAAAATCGTGTTGAATGCTGAGGTTATCCAAACGAATCTTGGCAGCTTGATAGATATTGTCGATCAGAATCCTTTCCTGATTCATCAAACACTTCGCGATTTCCTGAAGACTTCTGGCATGCTGGACAAAGCGGAGATGTTGAGGAAAATGAAACGATCAGAGATGCTCCTGGCAAATACCTGCATATCTTTTTTGAATTTCAATAAGCATGTGAAAGATGATCCATCGACAATCAGCAATGAGGAGTTAGTAAAAGATGAAGATTGCTTCCTTTCTTACGCCGCAAACTTTTGGTATGAGCATATTGTTACAATGGAAGAAGCGTATGACAATATAGAACGACTAAAGTATATTTTAAAGGGAAGAGGCCGGACGCGCTGGACGCAGAAAAACAAATATTTGAAACGGGCGGGTCCATCGATACTAATGTCGATCTGGAGGATTGCAATCATTATTGACAAGGAATGGCTAGCTAAGGTCCTCGCACATATGATTCCGAACAGTTTAACAAAAGAGTTAGGGGATAATCATATTTGTGAGGCAGCGGAGTCCGGGTTATATGTGTTCCAAGAATTGCTCAGTGGGCCGTATTCGGAAAGAATAACAATAACAGATGAGATAGTGAGACTCGCGGCGACAAATGAGAGGAGTGGAAAACATGTGATGTCGGTTTTGCTTGACAAACGAGGGGCGGACATAGCAATCACAAAAGAGATAGTGTTAGCTGCAGCGCATAATTGGAGGAGTGGAAAAGAAGTGATGATGCTGTTGCTCGAGAAACGAGGCGCAGATGTAATCATCACAGAAGAGGTCGTGGTAGCAGCAGCGGGGAATGAGCATAGTGGACAAGATTTAATGATGCTGTTGCTTGAGAAACGAGGGGGGGAAGTCGTAATTACAGACGAAGTGACCAGAACAGCAGCGGAGAATCGAACGTACGGAGATCAAATCATGAATCTTCTGCTGGAGAGACGAGGAGAAGAGGTGGTGATCACAGAAGAGGTATTGAAAATTGCGGCAGAGAATGAGGAGAGTGGAAAAGAGCTAATGATGCAGTTTCTTGAGAAGAGAGGAGCAGAAATATCTATTACGAAAGAAGTGGTGAAAGCAGCATCGGGGAATAGATGGCGTGGGAAAAAGATCATGATGCTCTTGCTTGAGAAACGCGGGGAGGAGGTAGTAAAGACAGAAGAGGTGGTGAAAACAGCGACAGGGGATGAGGATAGATTCACACCATTAAACGCAGCTTCATGTAATGGAGCTCTTGAAGTGGTCAAACTACTTCTGGAAAAAGGGGCTGATTGGTCAATTACTGATAATGATGGCCGGACCCCATTGTGCTCAGCTTCAGCCTCTGGACAGCTTGACGTCGTCGAATTGCTTCTTGAGAAAGGGGCTGATTGGTCGGTTGCTGATAATGATGGCTGGACACCATTATACTCGGCTTCGAATAACGGACATTTGGAAGTGGTCGAGTTACTTCTTGAGAAAGGGGCTGATTGGGTAGTTGTTAATAAGAGTGGATCAACGCCATTGAAAGCAGCTTCCGGCAACGGACGTTTTAAAGTGGTCAAGTCACTTCTTGAGAGAGGGGCAGATTGGTCGACGGCCAATAATAATGGATGGACACCTTTAAACGCAGCTTCGAGCAGCGGACGTTATGAAGTGGTAAAATTACTTCTTGAAAACGGAGCTGATTGGTCAACTGCTAATAAGACTGGATGGACACCATTACATACAGCTTCAAGCAATGGGTATGTTGAAGTAGTCAAACTACTTCTTGAACAAGGAGCTGATTGGTCGATGACCAATAGAAGTGGATGGACACCCTTAATCCCAGCTACAAACAATGGCCATCTTGAAATAGCCAAGGTGCTCCTGGAGGTCCCTGGAATCAATGCTCTAGAAAGGGATAATAATGGTCGGACGGCCTTTTACTTTGCTGCAATGCGGGGATACTATGATTTGGTGCGCCTGTTCCTTGGTAAATATCCATCGGAGCTCTATACCAAGGATCATTATGATACCACACCCTTGATTGCAGCATGCAAATACGGACATATGGAAGTCGTAGAATTCCTACTTAATATCGATAATAAATGCATCGAGTCTAAGGATTGCTTTGGTCGATCCTCAATGTGGTGGGCGAGAAGAAGTGGAAATCCTCAACTTGTCGAGCTGGTGCATAGTTATGTCTTGCGGGTAGGGCTGGAAAGTGAAGGGAGTGAAGGGAATGTAGAAAGTGCGCTCCTTTCATTCGATCGGAAGTTGGATTGGTGCGATGTCTGCACTTTGAATATTCGGAGTGGCGGTGATTATTACGCGTGCGAGATTTGTGATCGTGGAGGCTTCTTCGTTTGCACGGAATGCTTTGGGTTGGGAGTCAAGTGTCGGGATACTTCTCATGTGTTGAAGTTGTGTAGGTAGAAAGGGGTCTTGTGATGGTTAGGGATGTTATGGTATGTGTAAGTCAGGGGGATAATATTGGGGTGATTTGATGGTGGTATGTTGATATGTTAATCAAGAGAGTATGTTGAAGAATATGGTTCTGGTTCTGGTTCTTTGGATTGATTGAATAAATTCACATATACTCTGAATCTAAGACTATATAAGACGGTTAGAAGCTCTAAGGATATTTTAGCAGCCAAGAGTGTGGGTGAAGCAGATCTAATGGGCCTGCTAGTTATATGGTTTAGGTGGTTGAAAAGTCCTCAATCTATATATTTGGGTTGGCGAAGTGTAAATTGGTTTTAAGTGATAGATCCCACCTTGTAGATATTAAAGCAACGATGAAGAAAAGTATATATGAATAATTAGTTTTTGAGTTGAAGGGAGGTTAATCGCCTCTGCCGTCTTCAACGCCCTCTTCTAATTGTCACCCTTCTTCTTCGTCTTCTCCTTTTTTCTCTCCTTCTTCCTGTTTTCTGGTAAAGTGCAGGGGTTTGATGATTTTTACTTTGGCATGAAGTAAAAATTTCATTCACTCATAGCATCCCTCCCTCCATACAGAAAACTAACTGCTGACAATGAAACAAGCTTTCGAGCAAGATCAAATACATCTAAACGATTTCTCAAGAACATAAGTGCAAAGACCACCACCGCCATGCAGAAGTGCACCCTCTAACGACAAGCCCACGATACGCGACGATAGCAGACGCCATCAGTTATATAAGTGGGAAGAATCGCAAGCATGCTTTGTCTGTGAACGGGACTAAAATTATTCAGAGCGGAGATTTCAAGTGATAACAACTCTGTTGATGAGAGCGGCATGTCTTTCTTCTTGATCTTCAAGCCCAAAATATACACCATCGCTGCCACTTACTCAATTGCTTTTAGTTATGCAATTGAAATATATGTGGATATGATTCAAATTTAGATGGAGATATACAATTCATGATAAGCCGCCTTATCACATTCTTATGAAAGGGAGATCTTACACGGTGACATCATAACCCAAGGACAACAACACTGAGGCTCTTCATCAATTTCGAGTGCTGGACACCAAAAAACTGTCCCCATGGTGTCTAAGCAGATCAGTGTAGTAGCACAGGTTTTTTTTATTAAAAAAGCGCTACCCTACCCTGGCTTGGAAAAAGGGAAAAAAAACAATAGAAATATCTCCGAGTGCTTGTAGTGATCTGTAACAACGTGTTTGTGGAATTCCGAGTTTATAGATTCATTCGTCAATCCATTTACTAGTATAAAATTACAGATTAGCGCCGACAAGTACAGAAACCTATTACTAATAAGTTGCTAGGGACTGACTGGCTCGTCATCGTTTAATATAGAGAGATCGTGTATACTTATTTAATCTCACGATCCAAGTATCGTTAATGATATGAGCTAGTTTTCTTTTTCCTTGTTGACAACTTCTATATATCCAATATATATCAGAACAATGGGACGAAAGAGCGTATGTAGTTATTTTCCATTCCGGCATATCGTTAAATTAGCGGATTCCGACAAACTCGACTGGCACTTCGTCCTGTCCGTTTCATTGAGCCTGCAGATGATACAGGATGAGCTGTCCTGTCCATCTCATCAATCTGCCCAGGCTCTGCGCCGTTGATGCAGTAGTTTCCTGCGATGAAAGCAACAAAACATTCGGCTTTGGAATCTTCTTGCCTGAGAAGTAGAATGGATGTACAACGTATGTATGTTCTCAGTCCGAGTCAACGAGATTCACTAGTTCGTCATAGTATGCTCAAGCTGACCGTATTTTACAGCACAGTAGGCAATGGCGGTCTTGCAGGAGATGTTAACTATAGTGGCTATGATATGTACGATATGGAAAGTAAGTTGGCCAGGTCATTCATTAACAATACACGTGTGTTACAGGTGTAAAATATGGGCATGCGGCTATTTCAACCGATACAGGGCATAGTTGGAGCTCAACTGACGCAACGAGGTCATATGAGAACACGGATTGTCATATCAAACACGGATATGCTATTTTGTTCCGTTTTATATTTTCAAATATCCCAAGATTGTTTGTATTTTTCCAAGAATAATGCAAATTAGTATCATGGATAAAAATATAAACATCTTTTCTCTACCTGGAGCTATCAGTTTAAACAGTCTCTCCATAAGCGAAATAAATACCGGGAAACAGCAGATACTTATTGAAGGTTCTTGTACTTGAATAGTTACTTCAAATTCTATTATAAAATACGACTCTACTATAAAGATGCAATCAATGTAAGCAAAAGCTGATTCCTCATTTGATCTTTTCAATTAAGTTGAAGTACTCAATTCCGGCAATCATTTTCACTGACGAAGAGACAGCCGAGCTAGCCGACCCCACCACCACCACCACCACCACCATTCACCCACGACCCATGCACGTGCCGCCCCACTTCGTCTAACTCATGCACCCAAAAATTTCCCCACCATCGATTGTCCAACCTCAAAAATTTGTCCAAAAAATATAAAAGAAAGATGGAATCAAACCATCGTTGTTTTCAATCCAAGACGACGTCTTTGGCGGTGCTGGGAATCGAACCCAGATTGAAACGGATCATTCGTGAGAAATCCTTTGAAGGATGAGCCACAACGTCACGTGCTACCATTACACCACACCACCTGCTGAGAGGCTGCTTTTGATGTAGGAAAGTGATGTTTTAGAGTATATATTGAAAAAAAGTGATCTAGTGGGGAGTTGAAACTGGTGTACGAGTAGTGTTTGTTTAATACAGGTGGGGTAAATCACTTGGGTTTCATTCCCTGTACTCGTAATGCTATTACGGATTAATTTTTCTAACCTCATGCATAGGATTCAGTATATGATTTCTTAGTACTACACTTGCATCTCCCACAATATCCTTTCAATTGCAGAGCTTAATGAATTCCTTTTCCCGTTATGCTTTTCCATTTCTTTTTTGCCATCCCGAGTACTCCACTACTTGCATTACAATTCGTTGTTGTGATGTATGTATAAGGGGTTGTAGTATCAATGCCCATGCCAACCCAAGCAATGTTCAAGTGTACTCAGGTACCTACTGCAGCTTTCGCCACAATATAATTGTTGCACATCTGAGGATGAAAGTTCTAGAATCAGCTTCATAGAAAGATATCCGGGTCTCTACTGAAGTTTTCTCTCTGTTTTATCTATTGTTATTCTCACATAACCATTGCTGGTCAAAGATGGTTTGTCTCGTCTGAAGTTCTCGGTAGTTTCTGATTCCTTGAGCGAGCTCCCTACATTATGAGCTATCATTTGATCTTATATACCAGTCGCTCAAATTTATAAATTTCGAGTTGAGGAATATAGTATATCTAGGACAAAAAAGTATTAAAGTACAGCTCCGACATGGAAGAAGAGCACAGTCCTCTCATTTAAGGGATAGATAGCTCTACAATATCTCTCCCCGATCTCAACAACGTTAGAGTATTGTCTAATCATCCTCCTTCGAATTTCAATCGATTTTCAAGGCAAGGCGTGCCTAACTATCCTGTTCCACAACGAATTTCTAGATTCCAGTGCTCAAATCAGCAATCGAGAGCATGATTTAAGAAGTGCCCAGTTTCGAATATATAATATACTTTGATTTTCGAAGCGTTTAACAACAGCTAAAAACTTAAGAAAACAAGAGACTATAAATCATCCCGCTCAATACCCGCATACTCTCCTTCGTAATAGTACACTTCTTCTTCCTCGTTGTCGAGCACCATCTCACCGCTCTCTTCTTCTCCTTTATCACTGTAATCAACTCCTTCGTCTTCACTCTCCTCCCCTTCCTCCCCTTCCTCCCCTTCTTCCTCTTCATCGTTATCATCCACTTCTTCATCACTGCCTCGTTCTGTTTCGTCATCGTCTTCCTCAAGAGAATCAGCAGCTTCGGCAGCATCCTGAGCAGCAACAAGGTCTGCAATACGCTGGTTCTTAATGATAAGCTCCCTGATATGCTGCTTCGCGCGACTCCAAGTACTATTGAAGGAGCGCGGCGTACTGATGCGTCCGTAGACGGCTGCCCAGGCAACATCCGCTTTTGCCACACTAAGCATCATTTCCCAATAACCAATGACATGGCGACTGATATCTGTGATATCATAGGCGGTTGCACTTGTTGGCGCAACAGTCTCATGAACTCGAATGGTCTCTGCTTGAACTGTAAAGCGGACTCGTTAGCGTTTTATTTTGAAAGGCTGGAGATAATAGTCAAAGTTTACTTACAATGTAGCCTCGCGGTGTAGATGTTTGCATCCCTAGGTCCCAAATAGATCAGGGTGTCGATGGTGGGATAGGCTCCCGGGCCGTATTGCTGGTTTTTGAACCAGAGGTCGTAATCTCTAGGAGCATCTGGGACACGGGCAGACATCCTGCGAGAAGAAATGTGTTGCTAGTGAACGGTGATATTTTTTGATAGTGACAGTGGAAGATTCTAGGGCGCCAGTACACCCAGAAGTTATCGGTGGCGAGGTTAGATGGCAGATCTTGCTCTAAAATACAAAATCGGGGAAAATATGCGGCAATGCGCACCAGTATGTCGGGAAAAGATGGGATAATTCGCCCTGATAGTGAGCTTCTGGAGGAAATATACCTGCTATCGTTGTATAAAGGTAGTTATATTGCTAATTACAACATTTGCGATAGAAATTTGGCGAGACGACGACGCGAATTTAGGTTGTGAGCGCAAAAGTGCCTGGTGGGTGATAGATAGCGGGCTAACTTATTCAAATAGAATTTCAAATGTATAAAGAGAGTAATAGAGAATGTGCGGTGGAATTAAGCCATTTGACTACGCGTTGTTCCTTTTTGGTCTGCTTTGTGATGGTTGTTGGAGAGTTCGAGGTTGTTGTTCCCGAAAACAATATTTTATTTGACGCGTATATTTCTTATTTACACAATAACATGAGCCGAGTGAATATCACATATGTTGAAATGATTATATACGGCTAAGGAACACATCTGGTTGGTCAATAACCAGTCTATCAAGTCTTAGGTTAATAACTTGTATTATATTCACTGGTCAACCTTTCCAAAATGGAGAAGTTGAACAAACCACAGAAAGCTTTTGGACTGAGGAAGAACAACCTATTTAATGGATAGTGCCAGACACCTACTTGTTAAATACAGTAAGTAATGAAGAATGTATTTGCATACATCGTCATGGTTAGCCAAACAGTCAAAGAAGATACACAAGGTAGCCATGATTATTCAGAAGTTGTGCTAATTCATTACCACACACAGCAGAAAGTTTGCTGACGACGAACAAACAACTTAAACTTATTCGATGGATCTTTCAATGCAAGAACCCGATGCGAATTTTCACTGCTTAGATGGTAGCTTCCTACTTTCAACACATACCGCATACAACACATGGAAGACACACAACAAATCAACAGCCAAACACAATAATACTGGTAAGATGACAATCATTATTTTGCAGTTCTTTCTGGCCTCTAGAGTTGAAGCAAAGAACAATATGGCTAAACAAACCACAATCAGATATGGGGGGCAAAGAAACAGATATACGCCATGACTTACTTGGAAGTTACTCAAATACTCTGCAGACCGAAAGTGACGAGAAGTCAAGAAGTGGCGTATGGAGATCCATCCACTCAAAAGATACTGCATCTAGTGGCGCACATATATACTATTATTGCGGATGAAGAATCATGGGTGATATCCAATTAACAGGACAAACATACCGGTACTTCGATATCAGATTGGGCCTTCAGACACAAAGGACCATCTCAAATCAATCAAAGCGCCTCCAACTAAACCTTATTCTAACCCTCTGGCCTCAGAATAACAGTCACTGCCACTTCAAGTATCCAAATACAAAGCCTCGTTATACAATCAAAATTTACTCGGAACACCTCAAGATTGAAGCTCTCAATGAAGATCCTCAACTGTTATTGCAATAATCAATCTCGCAATCTCATAATTTGATGGATTTTGTATACCATATGTCTCCCATAAAAATCTCTTTTCGAATCTATATATCTTCCTCTTCCTCCAAAAAAAGGCCATACATCCAGGTCCAACGCATCTGACCCTCGAAATAAAAGCATCTGGTGTGTTTCAAGAACGTTCTTTCTCTTCCAGAGCCATTTATTCTATCAATTCTTACACCGGCATCTTTACTCCAAACATGGAAGGTTGTCGTCTCAGTATTCCTTCAGTCGATCGAGAGCGGCCCTCTTCTTATAACATCTGCGGCCTAGCTGTGCTACCAATAAATAGACTTATGGAGATATTCTGTCTTGGTGCTCAATTTTTGGGGGAACGGATGTAGATATTATTAATAAGTCAAATGATCGATAATATGAACTCCATCAAGTATATCACGTTGTTATAATTACTTTCGACCTAAACGCAGAAGAGAACCCAGTATCTATTACGAAATCCGGATATTAATTATATTATTTCAACTTCCTTGAGCATCCCATAGTCCGGACCACAATCCGACAATGAGAAACTTCAAAATTCTGGACCAAACCAAAACATTCAAATTGTTTGAATTGTAAATTGTAATCGCAAGATTCGAATGCCAAGCTGACGTGATATGACATAACAGTTCATTTTTTATTTATTTAAAGAACCCCGCATAACCCAACTCCCCGCTATGGGAATGAGCATGGAGTGAGAATTTCAAAGATGTGAATTATATAACAGGCGACGACGATGTAAGAGTTCCGGCCATTACTCACCGCACACCTAGCATTTTCACACCAAAAAGTGGCATTTTTTCACTTTTTTATACCCTGTTTATTTATAATACAATTGAATGAAATCTATAAAAACTAAAAAGAGGCTTTTTAATTAATAGAATTTCATATAAAAATCAATAAAATATTTTTTGTTAATTTTTTTAATAAAGTTTTATAGAATTGAAATTGAAAGTTCTAAATTTTTTAAAAAAATCGTTTATTTTGTATAAGAAAAGTGTTACAAATTAGAATTTTATAAAAATTTCAATTTTCAATTTATATAACTCTTTTAAAGAATTTTTTGAAGATATTTAAATTAAAGTATATATAAAGAATAGTGTTAAATATCATTATTATATGTTGAAAGTAGTCAATATCCGTAGCCTGGTGCTAGGGCCCAATCGGGACTAGCGTCGTTTCGTCTTGAATAGCCTCATATTCTACGAACGCACACAACCTTATTCTAGATCTTTAATCAAACTACACAATAATGAATCATACCCAAAACCACCTTATTTCATCACTCACTGTGCCATATTTCAACATTATAAATTAGAAAAATGATAAATCTTTTGGAAAGAGTTATTAAATATTTTAGTTTATATAGGAAAACCTCAATTTTGCAGGGATTTTGTTACGAAAATGATGGGGGTGTGGTGAGTAATGGTTGGAACTCTTACATAAATGCTTCTAGGCGTTTATTTTTACCGAGGGGATAATAAGCATATGCAAAAGGGTCTTTTAAAAAATGATCCAATCAGAACTCCACACAGTCCTTCGCAAATCCATAACAAGTGCATAGAAACCTTTTGCGTGGTCATACGAGTAGAGAAAAAAAATTGTAAAGAGGTATAGTGGATACTGCCCCTCTATGCGGGTCTTGAACTTTGACAAATACCAATGTGATAAGATCTTCCAGGTATGTCAACTCCACTTCTCCTTAGTGGAAACACAGTGCATGATAATATATATCAAATCAGCGCCACCTTTTCCATCAATAACAACTATCAGGGGCTGTAACTCAGTGGTAGAGTGCCTCGTTTGCATTATCAGATATCTCAACCAAGACGTCTGATTAACATCGATGAAGTCCTGGGTTCGATCCCCAGCCGCTCCAATATCATTTTGCATCTATTTTTTATCATTTTGTGATCAAGATTGGTGAAGTTGTTGATGTTTTTGTATCAGGTGGTGATTTTGATTTTGCTTTGGAGTCAAGCGAAAATTGGAAAGGGGGCGCTAGTTTTATATTATGATCGGGAAGGAACGACTTTTTTGCTCTAGATTTGGGTTCTGCTCTATCTAATCCGTTGGCAAGTTGTATTGAGAGAAGAGACGGGCGAAAAGTTGAGGGTGTTAAGTATTTTTTAAGCGTTCATTGATTGGTGTATAATATGGATCCACAAGCTCTCTACATAGGTTCCGGAGTAATATTCCTACGAGCCTGTTCACAGCACCATTACTAATCTACTACGGCTCTACGCATACTTGATTTGGTCGCTCTCGAGCCGCTGTACATCGTATTTGCTGGTTTAATAACATTGATTTTTTGCGAAGATTTTTCATGGTTGTGCGTGGGGTAACCTTAGGCGGGGTATTTCGGAGAAAGATCACAAAGACAGATAGAAACCACTCAATGAGATATCAGCGACTGACGAATACAGCGACACTGAGAATCTAATAATCAAAAGGAATAGTATTGAGGCTTGTCATAATATGAGAGATTGGTTGGTGTTGAGGTACTCATTCAGGCGCTGCAACGATTATGAATAGGTAGGCTAGTTGTCTAGAAAGTGTACAAACAACAGAGACCCCACGGGTAACAATCTAAAGTAAGGGAATGATATCGAAGTAGATAGTTCTCGATGTGGCAGTATCATGAGTGGGGTGTGTAGTATAGTGGCATCTTGAATAAGAACTTTGATAATATTTAAGGGAAACAGTTCCATACTATGCTATAGACTGAACAGGAGACGGAAGAAACAACCCCAACAAAACGTATGATATTTGTACCAGTGAAGAGGTCGCCCGCGTGAGAACAGAAATCATATGGACAACTATTCGCTGAGCAGTTGCATATAACAGTTGGTTTGATAGTTGAAGCGACTGAAGTCTTGCTTGTAAGATTAAATATGCCAGTGAAAAAGATAGGCAAAAGGTCGGTTATGGTGGAACATATTGTCGCTTGATAGGTAGTTTAGAGTATGAACATTGAGTAAATGACGAAAACTCAAGGGAATTGAATCAAAATTATGAATATATTATTTTTAACTTCACAAGCTCATCTACCCATCCAGCCACCATCTACCGTAAGAATATGTCCAGAGATATATGCGCTTCCCTTACTTGCCAAGAAAACGACGCTCGCCTTGAAATCTTCCGGTGCACCCCATCGACCCGCCGGTATTCTTTCACTGATACTCCTCAATCGTTCGGGGTTGGCCAATAACGCAGTGTTCATCTCCGTCTCAATATATCCCGGAGCAATCGCATTGACATTAATTCCTTTTGATGCCCATTCGTTCGATAAAGCTTTGGTAAGCTGTCCTACCGCACCTTTCGATGCTGAATATGCTGGAACGGTAAGACCACCTTGAAAAGTAAGAAGACTAGCAAAATTGATGATGCTACCTCTTCGGCCAGTAGAAGCGGATGGTTCGAGGTTTAACATGTGTGCACCAACATCGCGACAGAGGGTAAAGACAGTATTGAGGTTGACTTGAATTACCTAAAGACGACAGTTGTTAGCACAATTCCCCATCTATAATTATGGAGAATAAGATGCGCACCTCATTCCAATCGTTATCCGGAAACTCATGGCTTGGATGGCGTCTTTGAATTCCAGCACAATTTATCAAGATATGTATTGAATGTCCATCTTTCAGAATAGTGGATGTGATGCCGGCGACTTCTTCCTGAGATGCAAGGTCCGCGGTGTATATAGGAGCTTTCCTGCCAAGAGCTTCGACCGCTTTCTGAGTCTCGAGATTCTCACGACTACGCTGTATGAAAGCTTTCGTCAGTATCAGCTCGTCTTGTATATTGTGCAACAAGGCCACATTACCTGTATCAAGATCAAATCTGCTCCTGCTTCAGCTAGTGCTATGCAAACAGCTTGTCCAATGCCTCGAGTACCACCAGTAACGAGTGCAGTTTGACCCTCTAAGGAGAATAATGCTGCTGAAGCTGCGGTAGCCATTGTGATGTTTTGTACCCGCAGGTGTAATTTCGTGATGCCTCACATGGTCTGAAAGTTGGGATTGACACCTTGTACTTAAGTATACCTAAGTATCAATTGATCAATTCACTAATTACTCTTATGTTCCCGCCTCCCACTCCGATCTGCGGACTGAAATGATAAAACGTGGGGGTCTCTCCCAGATTTTCTCCACAGTGGGGTTTCACCGTCATAACCGGTTTATTGATTTGTCGGCGTAAAAGAAGACATTTAGTACAAAGATTAACTAATCTACTTGAATACTTTAAAATGTCACAAGTATCTCATACTTCGTACTTCGTACACATTCCGACCTTGAAATGAAATCAAAATTTATCATCATTCAATATATTCTACAAGAAAGTACACAACATCATGGCATCTACTAACAATATTCAAAGTGGTGAGCAAAGAGAAGTGAAAGCTTCCGTGCTTCATGGCGCCAAAGATTTGAAAGTTGTAAGTTAGGTGTTGTGTTCTCAAGTATTTTATGAAAGGTAAGAACACGATGGCTAACATTTGAAAGGAAACTCGTACTCTAAGTGCACCTGAACCAACAGAGGTACAAGTTGCGGTACAAGCCACTGGTCTCTGCGGATCTGATTTACATTACTATAATCATTATAGAAATGGAGATATTATTGTTCGGGAGCCTATTACTCTTGGACATGAATCTGCTGGGGTTATCACTGCTGTTGGCTCCGAAGTCAGTGATTTGAAGGTTGGAGATCGCGTTGCGTTGGAAGTTGGACTTCCTTGCAAGATTTGTGATTTATGTGTAAATGGGAGATACAATATCTGCAAAGAAATGAAGTTTAGAAGTTCAGCAAAGGCTTTCCCACATTCCCAAGGAACTCTGCAAGAACGGATTAATCATTCCGCAGCATATTGTCATTTGTAGGTATTGATTCTGCATTTTCTCCGTCACGTGCTCATGGTTGTAGATTACCAGGAAACGTGTCTCTTGAGCTCGGTGCCGTACTCGAACCTCTCAGTGTCGCAATACACGGTGCGAGAAGAGCAGCTTTGCCAAAGGGAAAGACGGTGCTCATCTTCGGTGCTGGAGCAGTAGGTCTCTTATGTGCGGCAATGTGCAGGGTTACCGGCGCCAAAAATATTGTCATAGCAGATATACAGCCTGATCGATTAGATTTTGCAATTAAGAACCATTTTGCAGATGCTAAACTTTTGGTTCCAATGACCAGACCTCAGTCTATTGAGGATAAGTTAACATTTGCGAGAGAGGTTGCCGAATTGGTCAAGAAGACATCTGGAGAAGGAGAGGTTGATGCAGTATTCGAATGTACAGGTGTTGAATCATGCCTTCAGGCTTCGATATATGTAAGTCAAAAGGTGTTCCATGAGATGGAAGGTTAGTGCTAATGCTCTTCAGTCAACTAAACCAGGAGGAAAGATAATGCTAATTGGAATGGGAACGCCCATACAAACATTACCTATTTCTGCAGCGGCTCTACGAGAAGTTGATCTTGTAGGTGTCTTCAGATATGCAAACACTTATGCAGATGCCATTAAACTTGTTGCGAGCAAAGACCCTTTACTCCCCGATCTCTCAAAGTTAATCACGCAGAGGTACAAGGGATTCGAGAGTATTCCGGAAGCCTTTGCAATGGCAGGTAAAGTTAAGGATGAGGATGGTAGATTGGTTCTGAAAGTCCTCGTTGACACTACTGAGTCTTAAAGGGATTTGTTCCATCTGATAGAGTCAATCCTCACCCGTGGTCAAATAATACTCCTTGGTTAATGCGCCATTTCAAAGATTGACAATAGCAAGGAATCAGGCTCAGTAAGTCTTCATGTGATGATAAAAGTCGATTATCTGGCATGAGTTGTAAGGCATTGACTAATCACATATGGTGGCCTATGTAGAGATGTAGCGAGGTAGAGGATCATTTGATCAATAACGGCTTTCTAGATTACATATGGGACTCGAGTCAATGAATTTGATACGTTTGATAGATACGTTTTGATATTCAACTCTCATTCAAGTTATTCATGGGGTTTTTATGGATCAAATGTCATTAATTTTGTGATTGCTGTTTGGTTGTGTCTCGCAGCAGCCAGGAAACTCTTCATATTTATTGCAAGTCTAAGTTACATGCAACCAAAGTGTATAGAGTGCAGTGCTTACCTTCAAATGGATTTCTTTTTGAAACCTTGATCTGGTACATTCCTTATTCGCCTTTTGGCGATGATACTCGACATCTGAACCTCAAACTGAAAATCTTAAGCCCACTCCCCACGAAAGCCAAGACATTAAACTGCAAGCTCTCAGCTGGGGATGCCAAGAAGCTCGTAGCCCGGAATAATATTCAGATGACGCGAAACGTTTCCAGCTTAACTGGAGTAAAGCAGACCTACGGTTGCACAAGAACATAGGAATGGAATTTATTGTATGACTGGCTAATATCATAGCATCAGGGAATAGAAAATGAGAAGAATGACATCCCCTGCATAGTCTAGAACTAGAGGTCGGATTATGAATTGAGTAAACAAACATAGAGTTTAGCTAGACGCATGTAGGTAAGAAGATCACTAGCTTATATCTCCGAACAATATGTCTGTGCTGTTAGTATTACTAGTAGGCCTTGTGTATTCTCCGAGCAAAGGATCTGAGCGGAGAGTGCAGCATATAGTCTAGATGGAAATGGACCAGCAAGGTTTGACTATAACTCCTCTTATGCTATTGTTCCATTCCCCGTTGACAGCTTGTGGTTCAATATGAGCACAATTCAGTGAATATTCAGGCAGTGACCAGACATTGAGACAATATAGATCGATCACTTGTTTGACGGTCATGTGCTAAAGATTAAAGGCATGCGGACCGGCTTGGAGCTGCCAATTGCTATGGGAAGAGAAAGGGGAGGTTCAGTACTAACCCGCGAGGTATGATGTAGTAGAATCGAAGATGGTAGAAAGTGGAAGGCTGGCTACAAATGGCCAATCATCATGGTCCCGTTTTAGGAGAATCAGAAAAACTAACTGCATTTGAGCCATGAAGTAATAGTATCATCTACCAACGACGCTTTGCATCATGAGTACTCTGTATCGATAAAGCTTTCCGTTCAACGTCGGTAGTGCAAAGGATTGTCGTCATAAGCCAAGAATGGGGAATTATTAGCATATCGGCAATCTTTTCTCATGCCTCTTGATCGCTTCGCCAAGCTCGGCTTTCAATTCGAGGTTGATTCACTAAATTAGAGGTGAATAAGGGCGGTCTGATAATTGTTTTTCTGAACTCTTTGGCTAATTTCATGTGCAAGACATCAGGATGATACGTAATGATCAATTAGACAGACTTTGACAAGAATATTTGGCTTTTCAAAAGAGGATGTTTCTCCTGAATCCTGATATCGTGAAACCATTTGATATGATAATAAGATCAACTTGGGGGTAAAAGTCTAGAGTAAAATAAAAAACGTTGCCAAGAACGACGGATATAAAAAAGGACATTTGTTGCCGATTCCCGCTCGTACAAACGGGCAGGCGGTAACGGCCAATCTGTACATCGTAATCGTAGTACAAGTAGTTGAAAGAAGAGAAACCGAGAGAAAAGTAAGAATTTTTCGAAATTACCATTTTGATAACCAATTTAGTAATTTTCATTGTTTCCGTCACACGATGTTACCCACATATTTCTCCGCATTGACCGATGATCATTATTTATAACCTTGGAAGATCTAGGGGACGGGCAAGAAATCCGAAAATTATTCTCTATTCACCCAATCAAGTAATTATTATTTATCATCAATATTGACAACTGATCGTCTACAAGATCTATAAAATTTGTAACCCCAGTCTCCACACTCACTTGTTTCTTTCCCCTCACCCCCCGCCAACAGCCCCCACGCATTACCTAGGTAGTTTCTGTGCCTTGACTCCAAGAAATGTTTATTTCCCCTGTCTAATGGAACTTACTCCGAGGTGAAACCTGGCAAGGACGTCTGGGTAGTTATGATAATGGATGCATATGAATGGTCGGGGTAGAGGTATAGTTAGACATGGGCAGTACGTTCGAATACGATTAAATCCATTCTCCAGTCCTTAAATACCCTTCCAACCCTCTTCCAAAATCCTCATAATTTTTGATCGTCCACCTTCCTTTCCTTACTTTACCATTGCTGAACATGTCTTCCAGAGTTTCATTCAAGGGACAAGAGGTTAGGTCCTCATCCGCCCCAGTTGAGAAGCAGCATACTATCCCGTTCCAAAGTGCAGTAGATGTACAAGGACTGGAGAAGACGTCCGATAATGTCGACGAGCTCAACGTTATCAAAGCCGATATGAAAAAGTCTGGCGCCGAGAAAGATAAAACACTATTTCGACGATATGACGAGTCGAAAGAGCATGTTAAAAAGTTTTACCAAGAGTATGGACCTGCCCTCTTCTCTTTCAATACACGTACAGTGCACATGCTGATCCTGTATTAGACAACACAAGAAACAAACTGTAGATTACAATATGAGAATCCGTCAAGAGTTCGCGAACAGAGAACCGTGGAAAATGTCAATAATGGAAGCCGCCCTGCTTCTCAATAAATTTGTTGATCAGTCGGACCCTGACACTGAGGTTGGGCAACTCGAGCACCTTTTCCAGACATCCGAGGCGATGCGACGTGCCGGAGAGCCCGAATTCATGGTCGTGACTGGATTCATTCATGACCTAGGCAAATTATGGTGCCTCATGGGGGCACAAGGACAGTGGGATACTGTCGGCGATACCTTCATAGTAGGCGCCAAATACGCTCAGCGGATTGAACTTTATGAGAGTCTCAAAGATAATCCGGACTTTGATGATCCCCGCTACAATACCGAATTCGGTATTTATTCTCCAGGTTGTGGACTAGACAATGTCATGATGTCATGGGGTCACGATGAAGTTCTCTACCAGGTCCTTAAAGACCAATCTACACTACCACCTGAGGCATTGGCAATGATCCGATATCATTCGCTTTACCCATGGCATTTTGAGAATGAATACTCGCATTTCGAGAATGATCATGATCGAGCGATGAAGCCATGGATAAACAGATTCAACAAATATGATCTCTACAGCAAGAGTGATAGCCCTCCCGATGTTGAAAAGCTTATAGTATGACCCTCTTCCGTTACACATCAATACATAAGCTAACATTTGACAGCCAATCTACGAGCCTATGTTAGCTAAGTACTTTCCATCTAAGATCAATTTTGGAAAACTTTCAAAGCGGCCAACAAGCAGCAGCAGCGACAGTAGTATGAGCGAGAGCGCTTAGGATATGGATACCTGTGTCTCACGCCGATAATCAAGCTATCTCTTGACAGCTATTGTATTTCGACATAACCGAGGAATTATTTTGAGGCCGTATACGATTATGAAAGCATACAAAGCATATAGCGAGCGGATACCACAGGTAAATTTTGGATTCAACAGTTGTTTTTGTACTGCATAGACTTTTAGAGGGAATCTTAAAGCAATTGAGGACCTAAATAGGTATCATACCTGACCACATCAATTTCTTACTGTGACTTTATTCGAAATGTGAGGTTCCACAATCTTTGCCGTCTTTACGAGATACCTTCACTGGAACTGCTTGTGGCCAACCGGAAGCCGCCTGAAGGTATGTCAAGATTAGTATGGCATCAGCTCACGAACTGTTATCAACACTAAATCCATATAGAAGTCAGTATCTCTAGAGCCATATCGAGCGTCCGCAATTGGTTGGGCAAACACTATTCGAGATTCCTTGTGTCATTTATCATCGGCAGCCCCGAAACGTGAGTTAACGTTCGTACACAATATGATATATGTCGTAACACATGTTGATGGGAAAAAAGGGTCGATTTGTCGTGAAATGATAAGGCGCATAAGTATTTTTCCCTAACGGTAGTGTGTGGTAGTGTAATACCCAAGTCGGGTGTGACGAGAGCGAGGTTATGTCAACATAATCCTGTGATTATTGATCTTTTGTCCAACCTATGGCCTTGCAGAATATTATCCCCATGATTCTTCTAAAGTATCAACATTACTATAGAATTGTTCTACAGCTATAATCCACTTGCTTCACCATTTATAATATCAAATCACATGATATTGACAGAGCCACTGCCCCCTCGGCATACACTGCCACACACCACCACCTCTTGAAGTTCATTCGAATAATCTATCATTTCTTGCTTTGACATATTCTACAATCAATACTGCAGTAGATACGAACAACCACGACGGAAGAATACCAGCTATGCGTGAATTGACAGATTATACGAGCTCAGCGTGCGGCTCTTTTTATATAATTTCCCATACGATAGATTGTTCCAGGCCCCTGTTCGCAAGTTCACAATTCGCCTGGATGCAACTCAGTGGCTGAACGAGCCTTGGCCAAGGCCAGTGCCACTACAAAGTTCACAATGCAAGCCCCCAGAAACAGATAAGCATAAGATCACTTCGCAATATCTTGATATCCTCATCTCCCTCGCCACCTTTCTCATTGTGCTGCTGTTATCTCAGCATTCGTTCTCTAGAATTCATTGAAATATTGTTATCGCGAGCGGCCTCAGTTTCATTGTATATATTTTTTCAAGTATATTCCATGTGCTTTGTAGATATTATACAAGCTGGGGAGGTTTGGACGAGACCCAGGTCCAGCCTCGTTACTCATAGGATTGGTGTCAACATTTCTATCTTTCTGCGACTCCGAGATCTCCACAGTTCATGGTAGGATTTTCAATCCAGCCCAAATTCTCGGAATAACTCATTGGTTTATACAGACAATTGGGAAATCTTTGGTGATACTTCCCATTCATGTAGATTCCATAAGCTAGTTGCGACTAGACCATCCTCTTTCGAAAGAAACTTAGTTAGCTTTGTGCAAAATATTGCGGATACGACTGGTACCACAACACTTGCGTTTCTCATGATATTCTTACGACCTTTTCATTTCTTGATACTTCGGAGTGGTTTTAAGGACTCATTGAGTCAGGCTGTCCACCCCTACTGCCGATTCGTCCGATATCTCACTAGAGGAGTGCGAGCGTTGTTTTGCCTTTTTACAGACCATTCACGGGCAAGAGTTTCTACAAGCATGTTACGAGGAACACGAAAAGCGAAAACGCACCAGCAAACCAAACACCATTCACGGAAAGCTCTTGAAACTGTCTGAAGTGCGGAAGCATCACGAGTGGGAAGCACACAAACGCGATTTATTCTTCTATTATGCGCTCCGCAGGCATATTGCGAGAGATCACTGCCACAGGCTACCGATTCTCAAGTCAATCGTAAGTGCAATAATTGAGGTCCATATTAGATGGTTGGTTAATGTATACTACCGCAGACCTCAAACTTGTGATAATAGATTGGAGGCATGGGGCTACCCACTTAATCCACAGTCCAGACAGAAATTCATGGGACGATTACGGGCAGAATCTGCTGCTTGGGAGAGAAAAACTCAGCTTGGCCTTCAGAGTGATATCTCGGTAGTATCTGACGTATCGAATCTAGACACAGATGTTGGCCCTAGTCATTTTCCCCTGATTGTATTCGACACACCACTTGGATTTGGATACTCTCCAACTCTTGGCGCCACCAGAAGAATGAAAATAATCGATATCATTGAACCACTTGACCGCAAAGCGCCGAAATCAATCGTGCCATAAGGTCCTACGATTCCAGACCATACTTTCCAATTAGATAGTGAGTGTTTCGCCGAGGACTTTTGAAGAATTCACCAATGGGCACATTCTGATGGATACTAACCTGCCTTGTTCGGCAAGTTCGTTTGTCTCACACGAAGTCATTGGTTGGGCCGAAGCTCAAGATCATGACGATATAACCTCCGAATATATTGACCCCAGTGTGTTAACTGCACCAATATCGTCTGTCAAATCTGATAGCGATTCTGGCTATTACTCAATGGAAGTGGTAGAAAACCACTTAAGATACCAAGAAATAGACGATGACATACAAGAGGAACAAGAGGCCTCTGTTAACGGAGACTTTGATATGGTAGACCCCAGACCTGATAGTCCGGATAAGCTTATTACCAACTCTTCGATGCTAACTCCATGATTCCATCGAATGAAATGAACTTTCTTCTACGACAGAAACTAGATTCTCCACGCCGATCATCTATACTACAAACGATCCCTTGCAGGAATGACCACATGGACATTGCACTCGGTAAAAGATCTGTGTGCGATTGTGGGGTTACTCAAATCCATGCTGTCTGCCTATGTATGATCGGTTTGCCTGATCATTATATTCACAATCCTCGGACATGTCTTCAAAAAAAAAAACGAAATCGACGGAGCAGGGAATACTCCACTTCACTACGTTGCAGCAGCTGGGTGAAAGGATGTCCTTGAATACATTATTGCGTCGGGCATCAACCCTAGACGATTGAATACCATTGGCCAGAGCTTCTTACATGTTTTGGACGCCAGCCGTTTTAGTGATGATCTGATCAACTTTCTTTCCATGTTTAAAGACAGCGGTTTATTAGAGCAACGTGATCATAATGGTCGAACAGTGCTGCATGGTCTTCTTCGAAATCCAATACTACCTCATATGTACCACGACCTGGTAGATTTCTACGGACCCGAAAGAGCAATAAAACTCTCGCTTAGAGACAATCAAGGTCTGACTGCAGCACAGCATATACGAAATGTTGCTCAAACTCAAAATCCTTATGCATCATATGGCCATGTCGGCTATGCCCAAGCTATAGTATTCTACGAAAATATCGCCAATCGATTCATCACACAGACAGAAACTTCCAGTAATTCCATACAGGAGACACAAAACCGTATTGCGGTCCTTAGAAATTCTAACCCTAACGTGGCGGATTGTTCCAAATACCGAAGATAGTATGGGTAGCAATGCTCTTCATTGCTTGGTCCTACCACCCAGAACTTGTATTCTGGAAGATAGCGAAAGACGGCTTCGATAAGCTAAAGAAATACATATTTTTCGGAGCAGACATCAATCATTATGATCAAGCCGGTAGAGCACCACTTCTCGCTGCCATAATCGAATCCCTATCTCTCACAAATGAATCTGACACCAAAGCAATCGTTCAATTGCTTTGCCAGAGTGCGCTAACATCTATCAGAAAGATCGAGATGGCCACACTGCATTTTATCACGCAATACGCAAAGGTTATTGTGATTGTGTTGCAATTCTACTTCAAGTGAATTGCAGAGCACCAAATGGACGCAGTTGTCGAATGCTTGCACGGGATTGTTTACAGGAACATCTATCGGCCAAGGATCAAGAAGGATTTGATAAGTTACAAAAACGACTGGCTGTTGTAACGGCTTTGATCACTTATAAAGCTGTATTGGAGCCAACGCTGCTTCAGGCCTGGGGTGTTGATGCGACATGAAGACGAATGAGGAAAAGGCTGCATTTTTATCGTGATTTTGTGAATTTTGAGGCTATGGTATGGTGACGAAGTAACCAAGCGAGTATTTGAATTTTGGATTGAGAAGCGTCTCAATTTCCTCGTCCCATCCGGCTATCTCGTTAATCATTCCAAACAACCACAATATCCCAAATCTAGTCGACGCCCACTCGAAATATCCACATCTAACTTCGCCAAAGAGAATCCATTAAAGAAACAAAGGCTCCGATGGAGCTACCAGAACTTCAAGTTCGTGTCTTCATCCTCTGAACTTCGCGATACTACTGGGCAGTTCCTACTGGATGATACACTTCTCCACAAGCCGTATACTGTCCCGGATTGTTGAGGCATATTATCGAGCTTCAATATATAAGCTTATAAAGGAGTCAGAGGGTTAAAGAGTTCTCTACGCCATTAGGCTCTTCGAAGAAAAGATGACCATGCTGGATCGAGGATTTCGTATATGAGGGGTAGCTAAGCGAAAAGTAGAGTTATGTATTGCCTAGGACGCCTTCAGCAAACTCATCTGATGATATAATATCATATATAAGCGAACTAGCCGGATTAAACGGCTCGACCAGAAAAGCAGCACTTGTGGCACTGATTGATATATCAATTGTCTCTATGAGTGTATACATCAATACAAGGAAATTCTCAAAGACTCCTACCGATTGCGGTTCGACATATGGAGATATCATACTATTGGTTGTGAATGACCACTATAGATTTAATGTAATGTATATTCAAGTACAAATCTGGTAATCTTGTGGCTGTAACTAATTGTACAGGACGATTTTAATCAATCTTTCTAAAACTTTCAGATAGAAAAGATTGTATCTATCGACCTGAGCCAAAGGGTAGGAGGAAGGTTCCTCCTCGAATCATAGGATATGAACAATAAACTTCTGCGAGAAAGTGAAAGGTAGACTCTAAGCTCTACCCCACGCACAAAAGCAAGAAACACCCACGATGCACATCCCCACGAGTAATCCACGACTTACTCTTCCCATTCGCTAACCCGGGAAGGATCCGACCCAGGCCATGATGATGGTGGCGCAAGAGATGGGAGTGGGGCCGGACGAGAGCATTGCCATTAAGCCCCTGCCATATGATGCTTACTATAGTATTGTTTCGTATGATGATCCCATCGTTGACAAATGTTACATTCAATCAGCATATCGACAACTTCGCGATGTCTAGAGACTTCTCTAGAATATCATATCATATCACTGAGCTAAACTTTTCTCAGCAACTTTGTAACTAGCGCTCACTTCATTGTTCCCTTTCCTTCTTTCATCTCATCGTTATCCAGAACATCGATTTCTCCCAGTCCTCCTATCATAACTCCTCCAATAAATCCCAACTCCCTTACTCTCCAGATGTCAAAGCAATAAAACATCGAAAATGCGGCATTTCCCCAAAAAAAACCTCAAAATCCAACCCCTCCACCAAAGGGTCCACAAACTCCAACCACTCCAGCCCCTTCATCCTCGCTTCCCTGACACATCCCTCCTATAAATTCTCTTACCCATATATACACCTCCAAGAGCAATACTTTCTCTCTCTCGATCTCATCCCGTCCCTGAACCGAGATCCGAATTTTAGCGCCCTCATCCACCTTATACAAGAACTCCCTCGTAATACCACGACAGAAGTGCCTCGCCACCCCAAGATTCCAAAGCACTCGAAATTCGACACGATCCCCAAGCAACGACCGCCCGGTTCCAGACGCGCGAAGCTATTGCGCCACATGCCCAAGAGCTCCTGTGTATTAAACGCATAATTCAGAAACCAGACTGCGAGCGCGACGTGGGAAGTCGATATTTGTGGCGACGTTGCTTGCTCTGCATTGGACCCCCTGTGCAGATTCGATCATTGCGCTGGAGATATCGATACCCACGACTCTTTCAGCGCCCCATTCTATGAGCTTGTGGGTATAATATCCGGCTCCACATGCGAGGTTGAGAATGCCGAGACCGGTGATATTTCCAATGTGTGTCTGGATAGCTGCTAGCTCGAAATAGGAGGCTTGCTGGGTTTTTCATAACAGCATAGCGAGAATCGATGGCATCGTATTGGGATGTGGGTGAGGCGGATGTCATATCTGGTGAATGAAGGCGAGGGGTTTCGCGCTTTGTGTTGGAATCTGTTGATGAGAGGATAGAGAGAGAGATGTTGGTAGTCTGGGATGGAAGTATGTGTCAAGATGTGGTGTAACAATGTTTGATGTTTCAGATGTGAACTCGCGGGAACCAAACAAGAATATCAAGAAGCTGAAGAACCACACGTCTATTTATGAATTGCTAAGCTCAAACTCAAAGAAGAGGAAGAAGAGGATCAGAAATCTTTTCCTCCAAGTTCCAACTTCTAAAACAATTTAATCGCATTAGCTATCCCACCTGCAGACTCACAAATGCAGGCACGTGGAGCAACTTTGTTCCTGTCTACATTTGCGCAGCATGAAACACTGCATGATGCTCTTGGGTGGCCATATCCAGATTGAGCGCCCACAGTAGAAGGGTCTGAAAGTGCCATGCTACTTAGAGAGAGGATTGCGTACTAGCGTTCCTCATTCTACATTCCTTTCACGTCAATGATGATTCCTCCTGTATATCTCACTGCTCATACAGTATACAGCACAACTTAGAAATTACAAGAAAATAGTAGCGAGGAACGGATGGTACCAGAAGCACCTCGTTCCTCTGCAGTGTTCGCAATCTAAAATGATAGTATAGTAATGCGTTTTTTCTTCCCTCTTGAACGCTGCCACGATTAATTACTCTTCCTTCACTGGAAGCTCAATTTCAAACAGGAAAGTCCACCCATGGAATGTTCTTGTAAGCACAGTATTTGTTGTTCTGAAGTAATAGGAGACTGAACTTCGCAGATCTCCACCTCTTACTCACCGGCTCACAGACAATACCCTCCAACAGCCCGTCAATCTGGTCGACACCTCTTCCCTAAAAGAAAGATAAGCTAGAAGGTTGGGAAACCAGTGCGTCTACTTGGACATATTGGGTAGTAAGAGCAGTTTGTAGACACGAAAAAAAGAGGATAGATCAAGAAATTCAATATTCTCAATAAGAATGGGCAGCAATACATCATCAATACAATTCAAGCCGGGACAACCTACGCCAGGCCATTCACCATCCACATCTCACGACCGCGAATTTGACATTCACCCATTTAATCACTCACTTATGGTCGTGTTCTTCATAGTGATTTTTAATTCTACCATGTGTAGTACCAACGAACGTATGTATGTCGTATAGCAAGTAGCCCAGGCTACCTACATACATTCAGGCATAGACAGCACTATACCATTCTCAACTCTCATGATCACGTAATACCTTTGTAAAAACGACAAACAACCAATCAAGACAGCTAATAGACAAATACCACTCCATACCCCAAAACCAGACCCAGTCCTAAAGCAAGACATTTCTAGAAAAGCCACCATTTCCCCACTAGCTCCCACCCTGCCCCTCACCACACGCCACTTTCAATATACCCATCCAACCCATAGTCACCCTCATCATTAAAGTCCAAAATAGACGTGGGAAAAGATGAACACAATCCGAATATAACTCCATCCAATAGACAAAACAAGCAGTTGTAAATGCCAAAAGAGACCAAACAAGCCTGACATCATGCTCAACATCTGCACTAGCAAATGACAAAGTTTAATTCGATAACGCCACACACCCTTTTCGCATTTGTTTCATATACGCTGTAACAACAACATGGACGCCAGAATCTCCAAAATGCATGTCGGAGGTACTATACAGTACAAAGTAGATTTTTGTGTCGTGAATCATTTACAAGCCGGAGACTTTGCGAGTGCTGATACTGCCAACTCTCCCACTCGTTTTGCGAACTGCTCCAGAAGTTTCTTTATTTCGGAGACTGTCACCACTGCGCTTAGGGCTGCCTCGAACCTTTCCAAGTGAGCCACTACCGGCCTTGATGGTAGATGGCGTCTTGGGTCTAGCTCCGGAACCAATGTTCTCAACGTCGTAGCTACAGTCATCGATTGATGTGTAAATTGTCGTGGTGGTTTGACTTATGGATCTCCCCGACCTCTCGCTTCGGGTTGGAGATCTCGATGGTTTACGGGTACGTGTGCGGAGTTGCCATTCCTCTTCAGATTCAGTGGCATCAGTTGATGAACGATGGATTGAGATGATTTCCGTCTCACGATGTGTACTATCATCTTCCGTGGAACTGTATGCCGAAGCATGACGGCCATATGGGTGGTGTCGATCAACCCTGCCTGTCTTTCTTGGTTGACCTGGTGTTGGTGCCGGCAGGTAATCCTCCTGTGCTCCAATGCTGTGACTTCTTTCATTGTCCACTTCACCAAGCGGGGTTCTTTGGTTGCCATTTGGAGGAGTGACCACTTGACTCTTGGTTGTGAAATGTCCCTTTCGTGGTGTGACTGGAGCCATATTGGCGAGCTTCTCCTTCATTCTAATCTCAAATTGCTCTTCGATCCACCATTCTCTGAAAGTTCCTTGGTTGAGATGAAGCCAATGTTGTTGAGGACCAACAACCATTCCAGGTCTCATGAAGCGCATATACGCAATGATCTCGTTGGCAGTGAATCCATATCGGTATATCAAATATGCTCCAATCAAACATCCCGTTCGTCCAAGTCCAGCTTTGCAATGCACGGCAATGCCCCTCTTCTGGACAGTAATCATCTCATGTGCCAATGTAATGAACTTTCGAACAACACTGAGTGGTGGACACGTGCCATCATCAAAGATCATGTCCAAATGTTCAATACCCAGCGCCGTGAAATAAGATGGAGAGTATAATTCCGAGTTCAAACGAACCACTAAGCCAATGTTTCGTGATGTGAAATGTTTCAAAACATTCTTAAAAGGTGTGGGTAAGGTTGGGTGGGTATCCACGTCTTCCAAAGTTGTTGGCAGGGTCGCATACAGTGGAGAAGAAGGAAGTATTGGTTGCACGGGGTGATGCTGTGGGGAAGCAAATGCAAGGAAGTCGGGGGTCAACCAATTGAAATCACCCTGGTCCACGCGCTCATATCTTTCATACTCCTCGAGATCGAATTGCGGCAAAGCGCAGAACCCTTGTTCTTTTGCGCGCCAGACACCATACACAACGTCTTGAACTGTAATACCATAGTCTGCTTGACTGTATCCAGCATCGCGGAAAGGCATTAAAGGTGGGTCTGCTTGAGCGATTGGCGCAAGCGCGAGATGTGGTGCCCATGATTGGATCAAGACCATATACGTGGCTAGGAGACATGCAGCGTTGGCTCGACCTAAGTCACTCGATTAGTTTTTTTTCAACCAGCAAACTTTTATGAAACAGTAGCTTACTACGCGCATCCGCTTTACTCCAGAATACAACAGGTTTGTTCTTATTTTCTGGGGCGCCAAGGATGTCGTGGAATTGAACCGCGAACCTGTAAAGATGTCCAATATGTAATGGTCCGAAGTCATGATGAAAGGCGTTGTAGAGGAGTGTATCATCAACGGAGAAGTAATGAGGTGGTTCTCTTTTATCTGAAACGACCGAGGGGCCATCTGCAGCTCTTGCTGACCGCTTTGTCGGAGATCGTCGAGAGCTCTGTTGCTCAGGGTACGGGAAGAGAGTATCGGATGAAGGAGGCGTAGTGTAAGATGCTAAATACAATCGGTCTGTGTATGTTAGCCAGTGGAACGGTCTATCCTCTTTCCGAGGTCCTTTTGGTCCTTTCTTTGCGCTGACGCCAGTATAATTATCATTAGGTAGTAATGTTGCCCACTGGAGCATAGAATTATAGTCCATTGAATGCATAATATCAATAATATAATGATACTGAGCCGAAGAAGATCAATGGTTCGAGGCGCGCAGTGAATGATGCTTTGATGATATTGTAAATAAAGTGACATACCTGGGATGTACTCGATGATCTGCCCGTACTTCAATTGAGAGGAAGGAGGCATCGTGGAATAAGGCACACAAAGGCACCAAGCTAGTTTGGCAGTCGCGAAGCTCGAGTTTGTAAATGTAGAATGATGGAAGGTATATTGGAGTTATAGGCAAGTGCGATGGTTGTGGTGAATACTCGAGGTTAAGATGATGAGATGGTACCTAACACAGCAGGCGCAAAGTTTATATTGTTTATTGTTGACTTCCAAGTAAACACTTCGCGCAAGAGCAAATGTGTATAGGGTTTTTTTTAAGTGCGACCAAGTTAAGGAGAAATGTCTTTTCTTTTCATAAAAACAAGACGAATGAAACTCAATGACAATCCAAAGGGAAAGGGTTTATAAGTAGAAGAAGGATGTCCAAATAATTGTTAGGAATTCTTGTGGATTTGTATGTATGGGTGAATGTTAACGGCCAATAACAATTTTACTCTGTACTAGTCTGTTTATGGTAATTATGCTGACCCGGCAACGAGAATTGACCAGCGAGATGATACAAGGGTTTTGTACAGAGTAGGTAAGATTCCAAACAACTTATATTATTATGATGCTGGGTGGATGGGCTAGAACGTTGATGAATTGTTTGTTTATTATATGGTGGATGGTGTATATGGATTGTATATGGATATTGAGATGGATATGATTTATCTACAGAGTAATAACTATATCTTCTCTGTTCATTTTATAGAGAGTAGATATATATATGTTGGGTTTTATTTTATCTCGTACATCATTTTACTACCTACCATACAGTCAGTATATGATACATACCTAACCTACCCCGATATAATCTGTCAGGTAGACAGAATCGACAACTAATAAGGCTAACTTATAACTAACTACAATCATCTCAATCAAGCCTTTCCCGGCAGAATCGGATAGGCATTTTTGCTTTTCCTGTCATTGTTTTCACTCCTCCAGCTTAAGGGAAACTTCAGATATCCCTGCTATCCCTGATCCTGTCCTGTGTCTATCACCGCCAAAACACTTCATTCAAATATCACAGGGTTCATTTTCAAAAATCAAAATAAATTCCTTCAAACATTTTGCTCCCTCAAAAGTACGGAATACTATATCTCAGTATCTCAAATTGACTATTCTCAAGCCCTCAGATCAAAAGAATTATGAATAGATTTGATATTAATTTTCATGTATTCCATACAGGATATCTCGATAATTCTGTCACTCGGTTATTACTCGGAATTGAATGAACCAATCCTTGCTTGCACTTGAATCTCTATCCCCTTCCAATCAATAACCAATGCAATGCGCAACACCTTTTGATTCTCTAGTCCACCCACAATCGACAATATACAATCCACCATCTTAACCGCAAACTCCAACAACAATGACCGCCGAACTAGACTTTCCCTGTACACTGTACGTTCCCCCTCTACTTCATCCAATCTATTCCCCCTTCCCCCAAAATTCCACAACCCTAACCCATCCCCCCAAAACAGTACCCTCGACATCCCCCTTCCAACCCCTCGTCTCGCATCCGCAGCCCTCTCAGCCCTATCAGTCGACGCCGAGCTCTCTCCCCTCGTCCGCCGCACCTTCTCCCTCATCTCCCCGTTTCCAGACTCCGCCTCCTCCTCCTCACCACCAAAATCCATCCTCCGCACCTCCTACCGCGCAACCACAAACCGCATGTTGCGCGTCGCCGTCAACGGCTTCATGGAGAGTTTATCCGTCGCCTTGGGCGTTATGGAGGAACTAGACGTTGATGTTCTTGAGAGTGGGGAGTCCAAGGCGCAAGTTGATTCTTGATGGCTCGTGAGATGAATCTGATACATAGATATCTCATCATTCTCCCCTTCATGATTGAGTTTTCCCCAGAATATTCTCCAGGAACACAGGTTGCAGGGAGATTATGGGAGAAAGGAACTTCGAAAATTGGGAATGGAGAAGAAGAGGCGAGCAAGTCGACATATCATCCTGTGGCTTGAAAGTCGCATATATTAAGTGTCTAATGCACATTCACCCGCTATTCATGCAACCATCTATTCCACAACAAGACAGATTCGATGCAGCTATTCACCACGATGTGTCACTGTCAAAGGTTTACACCCCAAGCAATTGGGGATTGTACATCAGGCGGACCTTAAGCTAGTACATACATCTATACGTACATGCTCGAGAGGTATCGAAGCAGGTGCTGCTACCGCTCCCATGCCATATATAGCCAAATAAACATATAAGCAAAATACCCACGCGTGCTTCTGCATTCAAATCAAAAGTAATGAGCATTTAACTACCCTCAATACAACGAAACCAGGAAAGCCTCCTCATCACAACATAACAAGCCGCAAGTCTCCTCTAATACCCAAACCCCTTTCCAAGGCTCATAAAGCAGCAGAATATTGTGATTATGTTCGAATTTTTATTTATTTCATCAAAATTAAATGCATACCTAGATTTACCCATCACTCACTCTGATACCCATTATTGTAACCCCGCAGCTGAGAATATAAGACAGATAACTGTCAAAGTCATATCGAAGAACCTAAGTAATACACCCATATTACGTAGCTTTCCCACCGATTTCCCCCAATATTTTGTCTCGCAATTAAACTTTATGTATCTCCCTATGTACCAGTCATTCCCAGAAGGGACCTCTATACCTAGACTGCCCTGGACCTCATTCAGCCGTGAAATCAGAAATTTCGTATCCAGGTATCAATAACTCCGTTCAACAGCCCATGAGCCCGCAATTTTGGCCCCCAGAACAAAAGAAATGCTACTGAGAAACGTCCACTCCAAACCCACAATTATGACTTTTCCTTCTCAATAAGTTTCTGCTCCGCTTCCTCGGCTCTTCTATTCGCCTCAGCCAGAACCTTTTCCAAGTGACTGATGTATTCAATGGCGACTTCGACTGTAGCAGCTTTACTATTTGCACTCTGTCCGCCCTTAGAAGTGGTGGGATCGTTCTCTCCAGCATCCCCACTACCACTCTTGTCTCCTGTAGCATCTTTGGGTTTTCCTCGAGGATAATATTCAGAAGGTATCATGTCATGCAATGTTGTAAGAGCTAAGTTGATCCTATTTCGCCTTCCTTGCTCGGCGAGTTTATGGGAAGTACGTTTCGATGTCAAATTAGTGGATAGTTCCGAAGGATACGAAACGCCAGGAAGATGTGTTCCTTCAAGTATATTTTGGTAATTCGACTTCGAAGCAAGTAAAAGGGAAGCAGTCGCGTCGTCGTGCATGGATGAGCCACTAGGGAGTAATGGCTTTATGCTTGGGGATATCTTGGGAAGAAGAGCCGGTGAAGCAAGAACGGAATTGCTTGCCCTCTTCTTAGTACCTCGTGCTAGTGTTTGTGGCGTCTTGCGTGCGGCACTATTTGAACCATTCGTGGCATCTATCTGAGGGCTCCGACATACAGATGATGCAATCCCAGGAAGTGCAACTGATGGCGACGATAGAGGTTGAAATCCGGGAGTTTTGGATCCTGTTGAGCTCAAAGTTGGTGTCATTTGTCCATCGGATTGAGTATCGATACGAGACAATGTAGGTTTTATAGTATTGGCAGCTTCTGGCAATGCAAACCCGTCCAAAACAGGATCATCAAGTTCCATTTCCTGGCCCAGTGCCGACTCAATAGCAGTGGGGGATTTTGTGATTCTCATCAACGAAGCTGGAGTAGCAGGTGATCCAAGAGGAATCCACTTATTCTTGGCATTCTCCTTTTGTGCTACGACGTAGGGTGATCTTCCAGCCGAGCTCGGCAATGGTGGAGGCGCCATGTCTGATAAGTGCTCAGGAGATATTGAGCCATTTTCAGAATGATCGGTGCTTGCTGCTGAGTTCGTTGATCCAGTTCCTTTAGAATGAGACATTTGAGAACTCAATGGCTCAATAATTTCTCCAAGGGCCTGTGCACTCAGGCTTAAGCTTTTCCTACCTCGACTTGGCTTGACAATTGGCGATTGCCGGAATACGCGAGTGTTGATTCGAGGCTTTGGCGCAACAGACTTTCGGGTAGGTTTCCGAGTTGGGATTATAGAGCTTACTGGCGCAGAATGTGAATCACCGTTCATGTCAATTGAGGAATCGGTCGACCCCGAATGACGATGGTCGAACATAACTTGATGGTCATTTTGGGCGCGTAAAGCTGGGGAGCTCAAAGGACTAAAATACGCTCCGGGGACAGTGTAATCGGGGATGTTAAAGTGAGTTTCTAAAGGAGTAACAGCTGGCGACACGAGTGGAGTAAATGCCATCTGTTTAGTTTGATTAGTATTCTATTCCCATACTTATTGAATTGTGAAAACCATTAGACGAGATCGCCGAAATGTAACCAACTTGACTAACCTCTTGCTCTCTCAGACGATAGGTCTCATATACAGATGGTGGATGCTCTGCTGGAGCATAGAAATGTTGATTGACACCATGCATTTCCATGCTATTGGGTGTGGGTGGAATCATTCTGCTCTGGGCATAATAGTTCCGCTGTTGCTCCTGTGATTGCCGTAGCTGATGCTCACGCTTCTGCTGTTGTAGATATTGAATTTGCGCATCCAAGTCTGTCAAACTTTCTGTGGAAGGATGTGGGTGTACGATTGGAGTTCCCAGTATGGCTGGGTGGGCAGAAGTTGTAGTCATTGGCGGCATATGTTCTTGCATCGTTCCATCATGCTCCATTTGATGATTGCCAGCCATTCCCGCATTCATTGAATTCATCTCATCTTGATGTAACATCTGTTGACTTTGCGATTGTTGCTGATTGAAATTGAAGTCGAATTGGAGGGTGCCGGCCATGTTGTGCATATCTAGGTCAAACAATTGGTGAAAGTCATCTTGTGAAGAGACAGATAAGGTAGGGTCCTGAGTATTCCAAACCCCAGGAGTGTCCATGATTGCGATTGATCAATCAATCAAGTTTCGCCAACTTTGTGCACGTATGTGTCGTGGTTGTACAATGAATGAATGGCCGCAAACTGAGGGGTACTGGTGCGAATAGTCTGGTGCAAATAGTATATGCGCCGTGCGCGGAATAATGAAAATTGATCAGATGAGAGTGCGAGCTGTGCTGATCACCTATATCACTCCATTTGGTGAAAAATGTCCTAGGAATTGAGGTCGGAAAGTTCACAAGCAGGACTTGAACTTCCGTTTCGACAGTGAGTTAAGTTGGGGAACGGGGGAATTGGGCTACGGTTGATGGCGTTCTTAGGCGCAATCGCTTTTCAATGAAGAATTTCTCTTTTAATGAGCGAAGTGATCCACGCGACAACAATGTGTATATAGTCTCAGTCTCACAATTCGGAGTTGGCCAGAATAATCTCGATCTTGACCCCGTAGAATGTAGCGGCAAGTTCATTCGGTCGTCGTTGAAACCCCGTGTTAATTAAGATGGATCGTTTCTTTCAAGTTTCCACCTTTGGGGCTCTCTCCGTTTTTTTTTTTTCTGGAAGTTCAACTGGCACCACCACTTCTTATCGCACCAATACTTTGAGGAGTACAGGTAGTGAGTGACTTTGTTATTTATGTAATGAGACCGTGCGAACTTTCTTCCGTCAGTTAAGTAAATCGATGCTTCACATGCTTCGGATGTAAGAAAAATATCAATATCAATCAATATTATCAAAAGGTTTAAAAGTCCACTCCATCTTTTTTTCAAACTCAATGATAACAAGCGGGGCAGGTCGTAGTCGTTCTGAATTTCTCTGGTGTTTTAGGCGATAGATACTACGGACCATTAAAGCTACTGCAAACCCTACTGCTAGAATGGTGCAGGTGGGATATGCTGATTCGTACTCACAATGTAATATAAAAATCTGTTGGGCATTTCTCTGAAAAGGCGTTTGCTCCCACTCGAAGAAACTTTGAAGGAAGGTCACAGCATCACTCTCTCCATGACTTAACATCCTCATCACCACGAGTATTGCAATTTGAGGCAAATTGCGGGAAGCAAACATCGGATAACAATAACACTCAACATCAGCTGGACCATTCATATCTCAGTTGTCTTTTGAGACAAGGTGACTATGAATATGAAATAGTGGCGTTGTGTGACCTTTTCAATCCTACCCCCCGCGATCCACGTTTATGCTTGTTTGTGGAAAAGTATACTTTGTAGAAGAGGGGCTTCCCTTGGATCTCAATATGAAACAAAATTTTCTATAAACTCTTTATTCTTGTATATACGAGGGCGTGTCTTTAATGAATGCCAGGTAATATAACCAAACTTACCAAAATTACTATAGGAGTATCAATTTATTATATAACCTAATACTTTCAATGAAATATATATAATTTTGGATGTAAAAATTATTGCTTTTTGAAAGATTTTTAAAGATATTATATTGGATTGAGTTGATAATGAATTTCAAAGTGATTTTGAGCTGTTTTTGATAGAGAAATCTGTGAATGCACGGACCCGGTATTCATCAAAGACACGCCCTTTGTAGTAAGTGTTAGATTGGCAGTTGGATGCTGTATTGCAATCACACAACAGTAATTCATATCTGTATTCTCATGCCATGCTCAGTGCAACCCCGGATAGTTCGTTTCTTTTTGTCTGTAACGACTCGGTACTATTGCAGAGACACATGGCCAAGAGGTTTGAGTAGATACCAGTATCAAACCCAACTAATCAAAACTCTTCGACCCTCCACCAAACCATAAAATATTTTTGAGAGAATATAAACACACGCCAACGTCTCCAAAGCTCTTCCGATCCTCAAACCCCCTTCGCCAGGGGGACATGTGGTTATGAATCTAACATACTTACACATCTATTCCTCTAAGTGAGCCCCCCCAATGCAGTGAACCATGTTCCACGTCCAATGACCAGACTTTTGCAGAAGTATTACGACGCCACCATATACCTTCCTTTACATTGACTCCCGTTATCCCAAATTCCCCAAGAATTTCATACAGCACCAATGCACCAGGCCAACCGGAAGGGGTTCTCTAAATCACAGACATCCAAGGCAATAATGCATTGCATGTAAGTAAGATTCTACCCATGCTTCAGGGTATCGGGAAGAGATAGGTAGTAAGGGTGTGCATAACGAGGTGATCTAACAAACTTCTGAAAGATGGTTATGAGCAAATAACGAGATATGGGATATACATCGTGTGATCGTATGAAGTCAAATTCAAGCTTCAACCACCAGTTTTTACATTCATTCGGCAATTTTTCGTTCATGAAAATTCGGCTACGAGGAAATATGTACAGCTAAGGTGCCTATCAATTTCCTGATGCGAATAAGAGATCACCAGCTAAAGCTTCGGGCATTCATTTGACCAACAAGGCGAGCCCTTCAAGGTATCCCAGGTTCATCAATTAGAAGCTCTCTTGACTAATATCAGCCCTACCCTAATCTCACACTACCACCCAACCGAATCTCCAAGTATATGCGAATCTTCCATGATAAGCATCCAACAAATAGTGTTACATAACACCTCACCTCGATATCCCACCTCCTCTCAAACCACCCTTCGTATGTTCTCATCTCACCACATACGTCCACATTGCATCAATCTTTAATTTAGATCTCAACAACGGATAGGCCTGCAGCCCCACAATAACCAGCCATTTCCCTCCTGATCCTCAGATCTCGCCAGCAGGTTCTCGTCTCAATTCATCCAATGAAACGCTTCCTTCTCATATTCCTTCTAGAGACAATTCTCTTTCTGCCCTACTCAAGCATCGCATCTTCTCACCCCTACTCCCGACCCATCTGCCATCCTCATGTTACAAGTGCCTACACCCCTCACGTTACTTTCATACCAATTCAGCTTTCGGGTGCTTGCAACCAGCACTCAACCTACCACCCTGTCCACTCAATTTCCTTCTTCCATGTCGTCTTCCCCCGTCAACTTCATAAAACACCTCAACGACCATAAATTGAGCATTCCACTTCCTGAAGATATCAATACTAGTACTCCATCGCACTACCACATTAACAAACAGCAGACCTATCCTTCACAAATCCCACGCACTGCCCATCAATATCAACCCATCCATATCCCACAAAGCACGCCCTTCCACTCAACTCGGGCTTCAACCCCAATCCCAACATCATTTCACTATTACACGCCACCAGCCCATCGGTCAAGCAAGCTCAATAAATACAAATAACCTACCAGAACACATGTGAACCATATACTCACTTCCTAGCCATTTTAAATTTCCAGGCCCTCCCACCTAGTAAATGAGGATTCCAAATATGAACAAGATGTACCATGAACTGGCCAGTCAAATGTAGAACTTCTGTTCTGAACTTCATTTTATTATGCACGCCAACTCACATGCCATTCATTTCAGAATGAACTATCATAAAGCACTATCATAATATCATATTTTTTGATGCTGGTTTTATGGATTTGCTACATTTTTTTAGTCTAATCGATGTGATGAAAAAGTGCCAGACCGTAACCTATCAACAACCGGGAAATGACATGTGGAAGTGGTCTTCGACAAAAAAATGGAAAAAGGGAAAATATGTTGGGCGATCGAGAGACATTCGCGGAGTAGCGAAAGGATGTGTGGAAGAGAAAGTACAGTATGGTATGGTGCATTAAAGAGTCTAAAGGCAAGCAAGTTGCGAGTGAGGCCCCCCAAAAGCTCTTTATGAAGTTCGCCCTCTGCTCATCTCGTCTGCCGAAACATGCAAAAACCAATCGTTACCTCCATCGCTCGTACGCCCATTCGACCAAACATCAACGCCATATCCGATGATTCTCTATTCAGCAGCTGGCTTCTCTTCAGCTGGCGCAGCGGCCTCGGCTTCCTTGGCCTCGGCTGGTGCGGCAGCGGACTCTTGAGTGGCTGGCTCGGCCTCTGACGAAGTCCAGAGGGTCTAAACAGGTTCACTTTGTTAGTAATAGATATTTGAATCATAATGCGTCATGAGAATATTTCTACGTACCAAGTTGTCTCTCAAGAGTTGCATGATCAAGGTGGAGTCTTTGTAGCTCTCCTCACTGAGGGTATCGAGTTCTAAATAAATGTTAGATTAGATGTGTATGTTGTTGATGCAATGAGACTTACCAGCAATGGCATCATCGAAGGCTTGCTTGGCAAGGTGGCAGGCTTGGTCTGGGGAGTTCAAAATCTCGTAGTAGAAAACGGAGAAGTTGAGGGCAAGACCAAGACGGATTGGGTGGGTTGGTGCAAGGTCAGTTTGAGCGACTTCGGTTGCGTTTTTGTAAGCCTCGAGAGACTTGTCGGCAGACTCCTTTCGCTTGTCACCAATAGCGAACTCAGCGAGATAACGGTGGTAATCACCCTTCCTGCAATATCATTAGTAAGAGGCTGCAAACAAAATCGATTCCTCAGAAGATAAATTACATACATCTTATGGTAGAAGACCTTGGATTCACCGCTCTTGGCAGAAGGAATCAAGTGTTTGTCCAAGACCTCGAGGATGTCTTCGCAGATCTTGGCAAGTTCGGCTTCAATCTTTTGGCGGTACTCCTTAATGAGAGTGACTTGGGATGAGTTGCCTTTTGACTCCTCCTTTTGTTCAATAGAAGTGACGATTCTCCATGATGCACGACGAGCGCCAATGACATTCTTGTAAGCTACAGACAGAAGATTACGCTCCTCGACGGAGAGTTCTTGATCCTCAGAGGCGACGGACTTCATGTTCTCAACCATCTCTATTTCTATTGTTAGTCTTCATATGCCTTGATCAAAGGCTCCGAATCTGCTGACCTTCATATCGCTCAGCCTGCTCAGCGAGCTTGGCGAGATAGACGGAATCTTCGTAACCCATGACTGCGATTGTAGATCTGTTGAAATAGATGTGTTAGTTATCGTTTGCTCAAAACCAAAGGTTATGTTTGTTGTCAGAATGGTCGAAATGAAATAGACAATTGCGACTATACTAGTGTTCGATGTGACCGCGCTGTCACCGATATTTGGCCCAACCACTTTTGCATGCGCCAAGTATCCATCTGCGAGGAAGAACATGCCAATCGATGCAGTTCTACCTTGTATGAATCACTAAAGGGCTGGTTTGCAGAAGGCAAAAACATCAAGTACCCCTCAGTCATTCCGAGGGGCAATGGTGAACGGCGATGAGTCGTTGAATGATTGGTAGCTTGCAACTCATAGAATATCCAATCTTTCGAGTCGAGTAAACAACGACAATAGGATGTAACACATATTGATTGTTTATTGATGGCGTTGAAAGATGGATATGTTGAGCAGGGCGGAGGGAGAAAACAGATGACGGGATCCAAACGTTTTGAGGGGAAATAAAGATCTTACCTGAGTATCTTTCTGTAATATTATTTCAAGTCTTTAGGAAAGAGATGTCACAACTGAAATAGGAAGAAAGAGTAGGATGTTATGCGACGTGGGAAATATGTGTGTGTGTGTGGGTGGGTGTGGGTGTGGGTGTGTTGGTTTTGGTCTTTGGATGGTTTTCTCAAACAGAGAAAGTGGTAGGTACCGTAGGCCGTGAGGAAGTTGCTGGAAGGACGCACTAGTGCCACTTTTAGGAGATGGGAAGCGATCTGCGAGGTAAAGGGAAGGAATGGATGAATATGAACGGATAACCTCCAAATCCAAAAAGGGGCTCAGTGATTAATATGTTATTCTATAAAATTGTTTAAATAATGGAAATTCAATTTATTAATGCTTTTTTTGGGGGGGCGGAGAGATGGCGAAGGGATAATTGGAACGAATGGTATCAAACTGTATCAGAATTAACCTCTTCTTAAAGGAAGTATGTACTGCCAAAATGGTTGACACTCTTTTCTTTTGACTGTTGTTTATGCGTTATACATATTATGTGGGTTTCTAGGGACCTAGGTATCTGAGTTGAATTTGAATTGGACAACTCATTTTCCAATACTGGTGGAAGAACACCTGCATTGAACAATCTTCATATAGGTTACGATATATCTCAACATCTAAGAGGCAGAGAGAGACGAGACACGAATACCAGGACTACCGTATGCATGATAAGTCATGATAAGTATATTCCTATACCTTCGCCGTTAGCCAGCGAGCCCAAGCCCAAACCCAAGCCCAGAGTCAAAGACATTCGGCTCGAGCTATTTCCCATGCAGTCCAACAGGGCTGATGAATACTCTGCAAATGCGTGGTTCATGTTACTGGATTGATCTTGGTTAATGGTTAATACAGAGATTAAAGTGGTTATCCGTTGCATGAATGTAACATGATTTGACCTTGATCCAGACTTGCATTATCATGAATTTTCAATTTTGTCCGAGGATGGAAGGCTGTTTAGTCACTTTCTTGAAGTGTTCAGTGTTTGGTTTTTGGTGTTTGGCGTTTGGCGTTTGGCGTTTCCGTTTCCGTTTCCGTTTCCTTTCCTCACCCTTTTCCTCTCCAAGTAATGTGAAATGCCTTGACTTCTTGTGATTGTGGCAGTGCTGATAAATGAAATTTAAAAGCATAGACGTTCTGCCTTGGTTTCTGGAATCTTGAATGACATTTATTATTAGTACAGAGTATTACCGCTGTGTTGTATTGTGAGACCACCGTTCACAAGCACAAGCACAACCTCATAGCCACTTCCATATCAGTGATGTACATCCATCATCAATGGGGAACTGCAGAGTAAGTATGCTTGGAGTAGATATTACTGAAGCTTTTCCTTCGACACCGAGTATATTCTGTTGTTCAATTCATATCCACAACCCAGCTGCTTTTCTTTCAGATATACCCAACATCAACATACTTTCAAATAGCCTGGGACTAGGTACTCATGAGAGTTGTGAAATTTGCACAGGAATGCTACCTAAGTAGTGGGGCAGGGCAGCATTATTTATACAGTTCGTAACTCCAAAACATCACAATAATCACAGTAGGAAGTACTAGACACCTACCGTAGTTAGTAAATTAAAAAAAGTCAAGCAAGGCAAAATCTAAATCGCTCCAGTTTCGACGGTAAGAGAAGTCCATCTCGTGAAATCGGCATACGGAGTACTCGTAGATTATTGATTTATTAACATTGATGGGAAGGAAGGAAGATGACATTGATAAATTTTGGTTGAATGTATAAAATGCCAATTTCATGCCACTTTAGTCTGCATAATTGGTGTTTTTGGGTGATTGAGCCCTTTATTCGACACACATCTACCCCCACGTATCTTTAAAGCAGCCATGGCTCCCTATTTAAAAAATATGGATAAACAGCTGATCATGACGATGACCTAATCTTTCCCCTCACAACCTCGATTTCAAGGCATAATTACGTCTTTCACATCCAAGAATTTCTATCCAAGCTCCCAGCCCGCAAGCTATTATCATCTGCTGTAAGCAAATCATTCCACAAACGTTCACACCACCAATTGAGAAACCCCTCAAATACATCCGTCATTCTTCTACCTTTGGAATACCGCCACGAAAATTACCCAAAATTACCATCATCATGTATCGTCTTGCAATCAACTCTGCCATGCGACCAGCAGTCCGCACATCCATCCCAGCTGCCAGAGCATTTACCGTATCAGCACGCACTATGGCCGAGGGAGACACCGGCGCTGCCAGATTTGGCGGCCAACAGTAAGTTTTTAATCCCTTCCAATGCTATTACTTTAATGTCCTCGCGATATTGAGTTCCGCAAAGGAAAGGGTAAGCTCCCATCTACATGTGTAGCTACAGCACTAACACACTTTCTCCAGAGATGCCTTTACCAAACGCGAAAAGGCCAATGAAGATTATACCATCCGTCAGCGCGAGAATGAGAAACTCTTGGAGTTGAGGAAGAAAATTACCGAGCAACGTGATCACCTGAAGAAACTCGAGGACCACATGTAAGAATGCCCTTCTCACCTCGTCCCATCCTCCATCCTATCTGCTCTTTGTCCCCACCTCCGCCTTCACATTCAATCCACTCAAGCTAATTTTTTCTCCTTCTCCAGTTCCGAAATTGAGAGGCAATCTGGTGGCGAGCAGAAGTAAGCATGCATATACTTTTAGAAAGACTGCGAGCATCCATTCATATATCCACATACCCATAGTCACAATTTGAGAAGTGCCACTTTACATCGATGAACTCCACTCCTCTCCAAATGCAATCAAATCTTTACTTCTCGTCCCTTCTGTTCCTCTTATATTTTTCTCTCCTTGCAAAATTTAAGAAAGAAGAAAGTACTAAATGCTTTGGTTCATTACCAGCTAAATCAACTTGAAAATTTGCAACACAAACAGCTTCTTGTCTGGATATGGGCAAGGGAGATGGTGGGAAAGGGGTCGGTTAAAGTGAGGAAGGTGGAAAAAGATGAATTACGATATCAGGAGTGTGATGAAACTATGGCCATTTATTAGTTGGTGAAATTATTGATTTGTATAATACGATTATTTCCTCTCCGTGTGATTGGTTCCCATATTTCCATGTGTATAGAGTCAAGTTAATCCCAGTGTGATGGAACAATAAAATTTTATTGTGAGCTTGATGAGTCTCTATACTTTCTTGCTTCATGCTATCTATCATACACAAAAACGCCCATCAGAACACTTCTGCCCGGTCCTTACATCCACGTATTGGCCTGCTTTGGACATGAGTCCGTTCGTGCCTCTCTTCTCTCCTCAATCCTTTATGGAAGGCTTGCGATATTCAGTCTTCCATTTTCATTATCCACATATGCTCCCTGAAATTGACCATCCATGCATGAATTTGCAAATGTATTTCCCGCCGAAGTAAAACGCCCAAACATCCATTCAGCACGCCAGCACAAACTTGTCGGCCTCCATTCTACCTGCTTTGTCGAGCTCTATCCTCCGTCATCAGTCGTTCATCTTCTGCCCATGAAAGACCTATAGAAATGATCTGCAGCATCACTTTCCGCTCCACCCAGACCATTTGCACTCATACTTTGTCCCAATTTGTGCGCCGCCTCCACTTTCTCTTGTAGTGTTTTGGCATTCTGATCAATCCATTGTAATTGCATAAGATGTGAATTGAGAACTCGGACGATATGGGAAAGCTGTGTGGCGCGCATTTGATTAGTAAATCCTCTATGAAACTAACGTAGGGATTGTAGTAACTTACTGGATCATCAGATTTCGTACTCTGGTTCAGAGTAGCAGATGCCTCATTCATAGCTTCAATCATAGTAGAAAGATCTTTACCCATTTCATCAAGCTTATCCGCCAATTTCTCCGCCATCTTATAGGTTCTCTCACGCTCCTGATCTGGACCTTGTAGTGTTTCAACAGCCGTGTTGTTAAACATCTCGTCAACCTCCTGTTCGTAACGATCGAGCCACTGTTCGAGTTCGGCTTGTTGGCCCTCCACCGTCGCTAGTTGTCGTTCGACTTCCGCGCTTGATCGTTCAGCCTCAAAGGTGGTGTTGTATAATTTTTGAATCTTATCCCCATTCTCGACCAAAAGACGATCCCACTGAGCTACCTTGGTTGCTTGTTCTTGGAATTCCTTCTGGTACTTGGCTAGATCAGATGCCCATCGGGTAATGATCTCGTCCATAGTTTTGTTCTTAAGACGAGATAATTCCGGTCTTGGGCCAGCCGTAGAAGCTCCTAGAGTTGCTGCGTTTCCTGCTGTCCCAGAACCAGCAGTTGCGCCAGCTCGTTGATCAAGATTTACGGTCGATGAAGCAGGGGCAGGAGTGCTGGTGTTAGTTGGGCCAGAAGTAGCGGGAGCTGATGGTTTAGCTGCGCCAAACAAACTTGATGTTGTACCAGCCGGTGCAGGAGTGGAACTGGTTGCAGCACTAGTTGAAGCGGTATTTCCAAAAAGAGATGGTGTTTGCGTTAGGGCAGAGGCAGAGGGCGCGGGTGTAGATGTGGCTGGATTAGGTATTCCAAAGAGACTGCTGGTTGCAGGAGCTGCCGGTGCGGGAGTAGCAGAAGCCTGTGTTCCGGGGGTGCTGGCTGCAGGAGTAGACGAAGGGAAATTGAAAGATGGGGCTGGCTTGGCCGCTTCTGTAGTTGCCGGAGGTGTCAAGCTGGCAGGAGGAGCTGCCGAAGCAGCGGGCTTATTTCCTCCAAACAAGTTTCCAGCAGGTGCAGAAGATTTCGCAGCGCCAGCACCAGCACCACCGAACAAGTTGCTAGTAGGAGCTGCAGCTGCAGGAGTGCCGCTAGAGAAAAGACCACCAGTGGAGGCTGGTGCAGCGGATGTTTGTATAGGTTGTGATGCGGCTGCAGGTTTTGGTGTTCCAAACAAACCTCCAGTCGATTGTGGTTGAGCGCCTCCGCCAAACAAGTTGCCTGTACTCGCAGCCGGTGCATTGTTCGTAGGTGGTGGTCCTGCAGGGGTTGTGGATGCAAAACTAAAGGGCTTGCTTGGTGCTGGGGTTGTTGATCCTAAACTTGGGGTGCTTGAAGCTGCTCCTCCAAACATACCGCCTCCTGATGCTGGCTTATTCAATCCTGAAAACATACCTCCCGTAGGAGTTGCTGGTTTATTCTCCGTTGTTGGCGTTGAAGCACCATCCGGCTTGGGCCCTCCAAAACTAAAGCCTCCACTTCCACCTGTAGTTGCACCTCCTCCACCAAACAGTCCACCTCCTCCCGAAGTTGTAGGTGTGGTGCTAGCAGCAGGCTTTCCAAAACTGAAAGCAGATGTAGCATTGGGGGCATTTCCTGTGCTTTGACCAAAGATACCTCCAGCGGCTGGCTTGGCAGCTCCTGTATTTGATGCGCCTGCTCCTCCAAAGACCGGTGCTTGTGCTGCAGCTGGTTTTGAAGCGCCGAAAAGAGATGATGGAGCGGCCCCAGATGTAGCTGGCGCACCTCCAAAGAGTCCAGCTCCAGAGCTATTAGGAGGATTACTAGAACTTCCTCCACCAAACAATCCCCCACCACCACTCCCAGTGTTGCCAAATGTAAATCCGGAAGACATATTGTAGATATTACGTTGAGCTTTTGAGATAGGAATGCGAATCGAAATCGAGGAAGGAAGATTTTCCGATCTTGTTGATTGTTTATACCAGATCAGAAGCTGATTTCCAGTGAGGAGATCAAGATGATCAGCAATCTAATATTCTTAAATGTAAAATTGAATTAAGGTACAGCTTGTGCAATAACCGAATTGATTTAATCAGCCTTGCGCATTCAAAGCGCGTGAAATTGAAGTCTTTTGTCTTTCTTAGCCTTTCCCAGCGCGACTTTTGGTACTGTATCGCGCCTCAATCAAAAATTAAGCGAGTGAACAACAGAATGATCGGAGCTCTTGCTATCATTGACCGAGAAGGGAGCAGGTGTCATTGTTCCCCCATTTGGATTAGACTTTCTCTCATTTGTTGCTCAGTTGACATAGTTAACACATTAATCGTACCTCGGAACCATATTGTCCATTGGTTTGGATCTCTATCGAGGTTATCGCTAGTATCTCGCTGGTATCTCGCTGGTATCATAAATCATGGCTGAAGACGACCACGGAAGTCTAGAACCTCCTACAAGGACTAGCATTGAGGACCCAGGCGCACATGAACTTGAAGGTAAGACCTACGAAAATGAGTTCCAACGCCCTCTGTTGTTTTTGCGACGATGAGGATCAAAATGGTCTTATGCACAATATTCCCTCGGACATTTACATAAATTCATTTGTTCTAACATTTCTATTACTTAGAAACTGTTGAATCTTCGGATTCAGAAGACCATTTTTCAGATGCACACTCTGGTCTAGAACCATCAACCGAAGCCTCACCCGCTGTCCCCACCACTCGAGTAGAGAAAGTTGACGATGAACCAAGTTATGGAGAAGTTCCGGGCACACAAGCATATAATATGAGAACGGAGGATGCTGAGCCCGACCAAGTTGCAATGGCTCCAGAATTTGATAACCACACACGATCACGACGACCTTCAACTCCGGGTGACTTGCCAATTCCCATCACTGTCGTTGAGAAGATAGACCCCGATACTCCCAGCCATGGAGAAGTCCCGGGCACGCCTGCGTATGAAAAGCGTAAGGCTGACGCAGTCCCCGACTTGGTCTTGGATTCAACTCCTGGTCGCAGTCGCTCCAATACTCTCAATACGACTGGTGTAACGAGGTCAAGAGCTGGTAGTACACCAGGGGACTTACCAATTCCCAAGACCGTAGTTGAGAGGATAGACTCTGAACCAAGTCATGGCGAAGTCCCTGGTACCGCCGCATATGAACTGCGAAAGGAAGACGCCCAACCAGATGACATAGTCGAAGTTGCTGATGTACCTGGTATGTACAAACAATGGATTCCAAACACCTTCAGAGTTATTGACTGAGTTAGAATCTAGCTCCCCGACCTTGAATTTCCCACGCCAAAGCTCTTCGACGGCAGAGAAGACAGCTGCAGAAGAAGAATATAACGAAGAAGAAGACGGAGATGATGGCCATGGTGGAGACGGTGGTGGTTTTGGGGATGATTTCGATGATTTCGAGGAAGGAGAGGAAGATGCCGAGTTTGGTGATTTTGATGATGGATTTCAAGAGCCCGAAGTGACCCATTCTCCTCTACCAATTCCTGTAGCACCTTCTTTTGTAAGTAGTCGTCTACTTTCCGTATGCAACAATATGACACTCAGTCCTAACATAAGTATCTTGTTCAGCCCGTCTTCGACCTGACAGGCATTGATACCCCCGAGGATATTCGCTCTGCAACCGAACCCTATCTCGATCATATATTTCCCTCCGACACAATCGATATATCAGCCCTCCCACCCCTTGATAATCCGAATCCCATATTCCTCACTCCACGATCCGCATCACTCTGGTCACAACTCGTGGCTCCACCACCTCTCCAGCCACCAAATTGGATTCGATCCCGTATCCGTCGCCTCTTTCTCGTGAGTCTCGGTATTCCCGTCTCTCTGGATGAAATTCTCCCGGCTTCCACACAAAAAAAACTCATCCTCCCCTCTCTCTCCCTGCATCCCTCATCCTCTGGCTCTCTCGATAGTTCCATAGATCGTATCAAGTCCTCTTCTTCCACTTCCCTTGACTCACAAGGCAATGCCAAGCCCTCGCGCTCTGACAGTCGACGTCGAAAGGGTCCTCCACCTGCCCCTCAATTAGATTTAGTATCCGCACGTCAAACATGTGAGATGACCGAAGAAGCTCTACATGGTTTAACGATGGATGAGTTGAAAGGACACGTGAAAAAGCTTGAGGAAATGGAGGTTTTAGCCAAAGAAGTATTAGAGTATTGGACGATGAGAACCGAGGAAAAGCTAGGTGATAGGGAGGCGTTTGAGGGGGTAATTGAGAATCTGGTCAAGCATGCTAGGAAGGTTAGGAAGTGATGATGCTTTGGTTCTTTATGAGCAGTGCTATATAATCATGAAACAATATCAGCATTAAGAGTATCAAGTATCTTGTTTTGCAGACTAATTAGAGCTACACTTTCTCTACTCTGAGCTATCTCGCTGGTGATCTTACAATCTTATCCGCCCGTCTGCTGGCCTCGATTAAATCGATACCGGTATCCTAGCTCCTTTCAAACTGCCATTCTTGACATATCCCACTGATACCCTCTGGAGCTCTACCCATTTTCTTTCAATATCTCGTATCTGCAACCCGGACTTGCACGCCCTGAAATAACTACTCCACAAAAAAACACCGCATATTTCTCAACTGCACACTTCTCAGTTCTAACATTCCTTTGCGTATGGTAAGCTTCATGTCCTCACTATTCTGCTTCGCTCCTGCAACGCGAGGGGGGAGTTTGAGATTCTTTATTTGAGAGACCAGTCCTGAAAGATGTTGCAAATTATCAGGAGATGTTGAGATTTTTTTTTGGTTCGAGGGAGCTGTGCATAGAGAAATGATTTGAATCAATTGAGGTGGATTGGGATTTCCTGATACCAAATGGTTGAAGAGGTGTTAAGTGATGAAATGGTCTATATCAGCTTTACTTCATAGCAAACATTTCCCCTTGTTTAAAAAGCACAAATCTAGATATGGTACCACGGGGTTCCAAGCCAAGTCAGATTACATTCAATTACACACGTATATTCAGAAACCACCATCATCAAACCATGTCCGACAAAAGACATTAAATATATTCCTCTTTAATTCTTGCCTCACGGAAGACACACGTTCCACATCCCAATCCAGCCCGTAAATTCCTTCAACCAATGCCTAAAAGCCTGCTCGCTGATGAACCACTGCAACTATATTTATACGATGCTATGCCGTACCACGCCGTTCCCGAGAAGCTATCAAACTAAGTGAGGTAGAATAAATATCTTGCCCTCCGATGAAAACCTTCCATCAATCCATCCATCAAGTTTTCCCGAAAGTCCGAAATACCACCAATATACTAGTGTATATTACACCAAAGAAGAAGAGTAAAGACGCAAAAGATCCTCCGTCGCGGCTATGTACTTGGAAGAAACAAATATTCGAAAGAGGTAAAGACCACGTAGTAAACTAGATGAATATCACGCCGCACACCTAAAAGCAATGCCGTCCAGGCCCCCATCCATGCACGCAAGAGTGGTATCATGATCGATGTACTATAATGCACCAAACCATGACGCCTTTCCATTTTCGCCAAGGTATGTATCATAGAGGTAATTTGTAAAGCTCGCTGTAAAAATTGCATCGAGTTGTAAAGCGTTTCAGAGTCGTGAATACTTGTAGAGACTAAAATGAAAGGAAGGAAATAGTGTAAAATACAAAGAAACCATATATCCGAGTCATCCACCATTATTGTTGTCAATCCCATGAAAACTGAGAGCAAGCGTCATTAAGTATCCTAGATGCAGCAGTTCTCGCAGTAGTGTGATAGAAACCAATGAAAGATCGAAGAACTTAATAGAAGTATGCCGAAGGGTATCCGCGAAAGACGACCAATTTGAGAAGGACTACGCGACTATAGTAACTTAAGCATAAGGTGCTTGGTTGTTGAAGCCACCGTTGGCAATTGGGCCACCGGATGCTTGCTGTTGATGCTGGTATCCAGCGTTATAGCCACTTTGCGGTGGTGGGTGACTCTGTTGACCTGGTCTGTTTTGAACACGTTAGCAAGATGCCTTGTTACTTAGGGACGCCGAAAAGAAGAAAAGCAGTTTAAAAATAGCAAGAAACAAGTATTTATCCGATACTTCAGATGGTGAAAAAAGTAGTGCCTCGAGCTAAGGATAAATGCTACAAGTCCAGTATTCTGAAGTTAATGTTTGTAGGGAGATTGTTTATCATCGCACAGGCAATAGCACAAAACATAGGGGGTGATACATAACAACAAGTGTATGTAGCCAGAAAGGAAACAAAAGGTCCGTAAAATCAAATAATGGATGAATACATTTGTAATCGAGTCCGCACAAGCCGCGATACTCCTATTTTAAAACAGAGTCTAAACTTTTGAGCTTTTGTGAATAAAGTCCAGAATAGGAAAGGCTGCTCTAAAGCATGAGTGCAAAGCTGCCCAAACAGATCTCATCGACGATTAAAAATCCGCCAGCGCAAAAAGATAAGTGAGCAGACTGAGCAGCAAAGCAGTGAGATTACATGTGTAGAAGAAGGAAAATAAGAGAAAGCGAAGATCGTGGTCGCATGAAAAGTCTATGCTTATACATGGGCATCATTGGAAAACGCAGATTCCCACCCATCCGATACTTGAAGTAACGCTAAGACGAGAAAGAGTAATCTAGGCGTTAGACGCGAAGAATTGAAGCCCCGAAAAATGGCAAGCCCAGTGCAGAAAGACGCCATGCTACACTAAACTCCATTCGCGAAAGAAGATGTTTGCTTACTGCATATTGTCAGCTTGAAGGTGAATTGAAGAAGGAGCAAATCTTACCTGTAATGGTTGGAAACCGTTATAAGGGTTATGCTGTTGTGGCATACCCATCTGTTGGTAATGGGGAGGGGGAGGAGCAGGTCGGTATGGGGTTCCAGCTGGTCCAGAGTTGTTTTGGGATCGTCCCCAAGACAAACGAACGCGGGAATTTCCAATCGGGTAACCTTGCATTTGGTTAATGGCCATTTCAGCGGCATGTCGTTGAACGAATTGGACAAATCCGCAGCCCTTTCCAGGTGGAATCTTGACGTAGGTGATCTCCCCAAATCCCTGGAAGAAAGATCTGAGCTCGTCCTCGGTGACGTAGCCAGATAATCCACCAACGAACACAGTTGTGTTGTTAGGATCAGTAAATTGATTCATTGGCTGAGGGGTACCATAATATCCAGCCATTGGTGGGCCACCACCCATTCCATACATGCCTGGGGCACCTCCCATAGCACCGGGCATACCACCACCGCCGCCGCCTTGCATCTGCATACCTGCTGGTCCAGCACCTCCAGACTTGTTCTTAGGAGTAGCAGTGCTAATGCGCATAGGTCTATTGCCACAATAAACACCTTGCATTTCTGTCAAAGCGCGCTGTTGATCTCCCTCCTGGGCGAAGCGAACAAAGCCATAGCCGCGGGACATGCCAGAGATGGGATCGGTCATAATCTTGGCTGATTTGCATGATGGAAATCTGGCCTGAAAAAGGGAGACCAAGACATACTCATTTACCTCCGGGCCAAGATCGCCAACAAAGATAGAAAATTCTGGTCCACGGTCATCACTATAAATAGTCAGCAATTCATTCAGGAAAGCGCGAGGCAGAGGGAGAGAGGTATATGAACCGGGATTCTGACCGACGATCGGCAAGACCACCACCTGAAGCCCAGTTAAGTTTGAATGGTCGGCTGGTGTTTGGAATCATGGAACCGTTCAAAGACAAGGCCTTTGCAGCAGCAGCTGGGGAAGTGAAGTCGATGAAGCAATAACCAGCGTTTCTAAAATGATGGAAAGATGGTTAGATAATATTTCTTGGTTGAAAGTGTGGTATCGATAAGAATAACTTACCCAGAGAATTTGTCACGGATCATCTTGACATTAACTTGCTCGCCCATTCCGAACCAGACACTGCGGATGAAGTTCTCATCGATCCATGGCTCAAGCTCACCCATCCTATTGTATGTGTTAGTAGCGATCAAATCATAGACCGACGCTGTAATCAATTGGAAGTTGGTCCAAGGTAATGCAGCGACACAGTAATTATCATGGTCATGACATAGACCGAGTCAAAAGTATGTGTGCTCTTGCAAATAAGTTGAACTTTTAGATGAGGCACATTTGCGGTCGCACACTAGGCAATGCGGCGCGCAAGACACAGATGTGCTCGATCTATGATCAAAATGGATAAGGAACGAAGAGGGAAAGAGTAAAGAGGAATGATAAGCCCAGTGATAGCATCACAAGAGATTGAATTGAGTGAAATATAGAAGGAGAACTTGACTTACCAGAGAGTGGTCTTTGCATCTCCTGTGACGCTACCTGAGGAGCCTTCAACGCCGGCACCTTGTTGCGCAAATGGAGCTGGTGAGCCGCCGTCTCCGGCAGGCATACCACCTTGCTGCTGCTGTTGTTGCTGCATCGGTGGTGGGGGCATCGCACCGTTACCGTTATTCTGCTCGTAGCCACCTTGCTGGGCTGGATCGTAGGTTTGTTGCTGTTGGAAAGACATTGCGAAAATCGATCTGTTCAAAGGAGGAGGCTTAATCTAAGGAACAAAGATGTAAAGAAGTAAGCAAAGTATTGCCGCGTTGTAGTTGCGAAAGTTGCGGAATAGTTTGTTGTGGTGTAAATTTAAAAGTAAGAGTTCAAGAACGGGGACCGTTGAGATAGCTTCAAAGATCGGCGTAATCTAATTCACTTAAGGTTAGCTTATGGTCAACGGACTAAAGTTACGCTAGTGTGTAGGTTATGGCAGACCCCAAAGGTTAATGTCAATAATATGATATCGCTCCAGGTTGTGATTCACGCTCTTTTGATATGTTATTAGTAGGGTTGGGAGAATACTGGAGAGAGAACTTGGATCTGAACGTAAGTCTTATCTTCAGGAGTAACATTTCTGCACAAAAAAAAAGTTCACAAAAGGATTTTTTGGTAAAAGAAACATCCGGAAACGTTCGGAATAGTGAGCTGCTTGATCTGGTAACCAACAAGAAACTCATCATGTAGTTGTATTTAAAAGTTACTATTGAGGCTTTGCACCAAAAAATTCAACCTTTAAACCCATCAATTAAACAGTTTTAATTTACTGTGCTGTGTTGATGGAGTCTGTCACTGTTTCACCATGACATTACTACGAATCAAGTAACACCATCCATCAAACTTCAGTGGTGCCTTCTCATTACGATACTGGTACTGAGATGTCTGCACGACGAAATCGTCTGGTAATATAACAAAGGTTCAGTGTTGGCCCAAAAATATTCCCACATCAATTGCCCCGCAAAGTGGTGAATTGTTATAGCCAACCACAAGATGTCCTTCATTGCTGAAGGGACGAGAACGACAATGAAAAGGCCATCACCATGATTCATTGTGATTAAACAAACATATCAGACAGCAGTCAATAGTCACAACCTTGTTGAGCTAATGACTAACACCCCAATCAGTACATCTGCAAACTTGCTGTCACATTAATCCACCCCCCAATCAAGAGCATACTGGTGGGGAGACAGACTGGTGAATACATTCTAGTCAATCTCTAGCAAGCTAAGTGGGCTCATGAGATTGAATATGTGTTTTACTGACTTTTTATTTTCCCGAAACTGCGAGCACCTCTATTACAACTTTAGAGTATATATTGAATACAGGAAGTCCGTAGACCGGATAGATGCTGAATGATTCTCAGGACGCAAGCAAATAAAACAGTGGAGGAAACAAAATGGAGGGGCGCAACAGAGGTACAAGTGCAGAGCTGGGCCATTATCTCAAGGCACGAAAGGCATGCCGCATGAGAAAAGCGCCTAAAATACAGTGCGCTAACTTCAACGCGCCAGAGCATTGAAATCAAGACACTCAAACTGCATCTAAGGAAAACTTCTCTAAAGTATTCCCGCTGGCGGGAAAGGATGGGCAAGACGATGGAATAGAAACTTCCCAGTACTGCTGCAGTTTTGGCCCCCGAATACATCATACAAGCACTCGCTAACCATTACGTTACAATTTAGCAAGGTGTTAAGCCACCCATGCAAAAGTCTATCGTGAACTCTCCAAGATGTTAAGCTTCTCATAGTGAAGCATCTCTTAAGGACAACCACTAGAATGAAACCACCTCGCTCTCGGGAAGAAACTGGACCAGAGGCACTCTCTATATCAACAGTAGGGAAATCTGGATTACGGCTCCACCATGGGGAGCGGGGGAAGGGGGAGAGGGGAGGGCCAGGGCCGGGTGTATGATCTGGGTCGTCTATTGGGAATCCGATTCGGGCCTAGGGGTCAAGTAACCGCAAAACTATAGAGGGATATGACAGCTTAAACTTGAGCTAGGTAAGGGCCTCTTGTAGCCCCTACAGAAGGTGGTGTAGGATACAAATGGCGAATTTGGACGAGGCAACAAGCCTTGCTTGACACAATAAAATCGCCCACTCCAACCAAAAAAAGCCTCTAGTTCTACCGTTATGGACAGCTACTGCGAGAACTGCTCACATTGCCACTATAATCGGTAGCCAGCTCGCACCACTCTTCTCAACATTTTTTTTACTCCTTATCATTGTGGCGGGTCGTAGAAAGGTAGAAAGGTGACAATAGGAAACTCGACTCCATTTCTCTCACTCCGCATAATTCGAGTTCGTTCAATCCGGGTTCAAAGGGGCCTGCCAATTTCATATTGGGAGATATATAGCTTACCTTAGGATTCCTCAAGTATCGAGCCAGTAAATTATACCCTAATCGCCCCTCGAAATAACCGATATGTGCGATTGAAAATGTAAGTGCTCAGAAGCGACGTCGTGATATAGTGAACTCGATTTAAAGGTCTCGTAGACAACGTTTTGCGCCTGCGAAAAATGGAAGGTGGAAGATTTGAATTATTGCTGGAGAAATCTCGGGAATAAATTCAAACTAATAGAAGCAGCATATCAGTCAATTGTTCAGGATTTGGATTTTATGATGAATGAGTTGGGTTGATGAAGGGGCAATGGTATTTCTCAAGCGTAAGAGAGCTGCGTTGGAATAATTTTCGCAAATTTGGAACGACTTGGTAGTACCAAGGTTAGTTTGCCAAGGTTAAACCTTTGCGCCAGGCTCAACAGCAAAGCTACACTCGGCAATGCCAGCCGCCGTATATGATATGCGACAATAAGCTCTTCAATTGCAACAAAGAGCTATAAGGACTGGCACAACAAAGGTTGAAGTTGTGGTAGGTGCAATGAGGGGTCAAGTTGGAGGGGGGGGGTTTTTGAAGCTGTATGCGCGACCAGTAAGGCGCAGGGACAGAAAAATGATCTACTTACATGTTTTGGATCGACTGAGTTAAAAAACTGCTCTGAAAACCCTCAAATTCCGGACGGAAAGCAGTAAATCAAAGAAGAATGATCGAATACCGACAAGAAAACAATGAGATGCAATCAAGCAACGCAGTAATCGAATAGGTCGACAAAGGGCGAAGGACGAAAGGGTGGGAGGATAGATGTGGATGAGGGGAGGGGAGGTATTGTCTTCGATTTTTTTTGGGGGTTGGTGGGTGAAAGAAGGAAAGAATTATTATGGATGTGGGTTGGGTTGGAAGGGGTGGATGGGTGGATGGATGAGTGGATGAGTGGATGGATGAGTGGATGAGTGGGTGGATGAGTGGATGGGGTGGAAATCTAGTCAATATGTGAGTAAGTGAGAGAGAAATTGAAAGAACGAGGGGGACGTGATGTGATGTGATCAGGTAAGGAATGAACGATGTTTGTTCTTTTTTTGGCGCATGAATAGTGTGGGAGTGTTTAGAGAGAAAAGGGCCTAAGATTAGGCGTTAAGAGGAAAGGCATTTAGTTACTTGCTTTATTCGTGTGATTGAATTTTTTTTGGTTGTTTTTGGGTGAGATTTAGGTGAGATTTAGGTGAGATTTAACATGATTTGGTATGATTTGATAAGTAAGGTTTTGGTAAGGTTTTGGTATACTTCCGTACTTTGGGTTCGTTGGTAGATATTAGTAGATGTTAGTACTTGATAGTTAGATATCTAGTGTTAGCTAGCATCGGTAAGTATGTATCAATCAATATGCCCAAGATACTTATTACTTTAAAGGAAGGGAAGTTTAAAATAGTATAAAAGTCAAGAGAGAATAGGAAATACTATAATCCAATCCGACTCTATAGTACCGACCGAAGCAGTAATTAGAAGTATATAGTCTGTTAGGAACTCATCTATTTAAATCGTGTGAATAAAATACACTATCCCTTCTGTATACAACAGCTAAACTAGATATATGGTTTTAAGTCTCTAAAATCTATTTTCTTTTCTTTTGTTATTCTTATTTCTCCTTCTTGTTCTTTTTCGTTCAGATGCTCCATATATATATAGATATATATATATATATATACAGGATATATACCTAATATATACATATCCGAAAATATCCATATACCGAATCTAGCCAAAATATATATATTTCAAGCAACTCTAGGGTTTAAACAAGACCTTTAGGTGAAAGTACTTCCTTAGTAGTATATAGACAGTACCATAGAAACAAAGATAACTCGTTCTGTAGTAGATAAGGCTTATTTTGTATCTATATATACTACGAGGGACTAAAGCTATAGGATATCAATTAAGCTATAGCTAGGTAGGTACTTTCGTATATAAATAAAATCCGGGGATTGATAAATAGAATGACTAGATACACAGCGCTATGGGAATTCAAATATATATATATTGATAATATTGGAAATTGTAATGAGATCTCTTATTGTGTTTATTATATTATATTGTATTTTTGAAGTTTAATTCATCCCGTCTCAATTGATAGATAGGCATATAGTAAAAAAATAAATTATATTCTACCCCTCTTTAATTCATCATACCTAAGACTTTTTTTTAATTGAGTTTGATCGACAATTGTTCGATATAGAGTTTGTGTATTTGTATTATTGGCGTACCATCCATCTATTTACCTGGGTACACTAGATATCATCATCATCATCATTATCATCATCGATCTATCTTATCTGTAAGCAAGATTTTACCTCTTCGTACATTTTCATTCATACGCTTTATTTGTAAAGACTCTCCTTAGCGAGTTAAGGTATGGGCCATGGATATGTGTTGGGCCGAGTTTAGTGATACCAAACTAAGCAAAGGTTAAATAAACTCATTCCTTCACATCACACATCGTATATAGTCAAAACTATATATCGCTCTGATGATAACACCACCGGATTTGGGTGTAAGATGAGATGAGTGGGACTGTCTTTGTGGCCCAAAATTAAATTCTAATGTTATATAATTGATTCGAAATCCCATAATAATTTTGATCAGTTTGGTTATATTGCCTGGCAGTTACTAAACACTAGACCTAGTATGTGGTAATACTATTACGATTGTGATCATAACGATCACCACCCAAGCTCACTCTCAAGCTTTCCGGGCTTTTGTATTGTATTGTGTATGTGAGTGAGTAATAAATGTGTGTGTGTGTGTATGCTGCGCATTGATAACAAAGCTATGATGGTATAATAAGGTAGGTGGATAAGTAATTATTACTGGACTACAAGCGCTCGCCTTGCCCTAGGATATATGCGTGAGCTTCTTGATCCTTTCGTTCCCTATCCAACGTTGGTGTAGTGGGAGATCAGTATGGTATGGTACAGTAGGCAAAAATCCAAGTACCTTGACCTATTTTATCATATATTTCTATTTCTATTTCTATTTCTATGCTTCTTGATCTTCGAGTTTTTCATCAAACGTACAATGGACGGGCTCGACGGGGTAGGCTGAAAGAAAAGAGAAAAGAATTGAGTTGAGTTGATGTGACGCAATCATCATTATTCAGTTCCAAACCTTTTTTGTGGGGCTGAGGGAAGGGGAGATCCTTAATAAATCACTGACCAGCCAGGTCTAGAGAGAGATATCACAATATAGTCTTCATCATTGGTCAATAACAATCCCGTCTTCATTTCATAAACAACCAATGGCAACCAGTTGGTAAGATAGCAAAGGAAGCTGGGAAAGGCACTACTATAATTAACTTTTCTTCGATATGTATTTCCTTAATAATCTATCTACCAATATACTCAATATAGAGTAATTATACTCTGTACTGTAAATACCCAAGTTACAACTCACGAGTATCTAACAAATTATGATTTTCAGCCCAATGGCTTACTCATTGTCCCTTCGCTACTTATATATCATATCATCATACTATAGTTATTGAATCAAAAGTAATCTCTATATATTAAACTTTGATAATTAGATGTTATATTCTTTCCTTGAGAACCTCGGTTCAAATATAAGTAAGTGTACATATTCGCATTGAGACATTGATTAACATATTTTTCCAAAGGGGAATTATGTTGGAACATATTGATAGAAATAGTATTACTATACGATGCTAATACTGATATAGTGATACCCCTTCATTCGATAAAGATTCTTTCCTCTCGCCTCGCCTCACCTCACCTCGCAATCCCTTCTCCCTTCTCTCTCTGGCCGGTTACTTGGTTAGCTAATTGTCTTTCCTCCATATACCCTCATATAGAATTCTCATTTGTGTCAGATTTATTTATGAATATGTTCTCTTTTAGCTATGTATACCTAAGGATAGAATATCATTTGCTAATCAATACTTAATCTCACAGATGCATATGAATATGGTGGGTATTTACTCTGTATGCTTGTCCAATTATTAACCTAAGCCCAGTGTCCTACATAAAATTTCAATGCCGGCCTAAGTTCCTTGTTTCCTTTTTTTTTGGATTCCATTCCTTCTCATTCGACCATTCATGAAAATCGATCCTTCCGGACTGTCTGGTGTCTTTTTTTGACCAAAAATCATACTACCCAATAACTACCTGATCTAGTATTTATTAAGGGCCCGGCTGAAACTTAGCGAATTTTCCTCACCAAAACAAACACAAAAGTACTTTTTTAAAACTCAATTATAATTTCAAAAATCATTTAAATTTTCTAAAGTCCTATTTATCTTATAGAGATTCTATTTGAAAATTGATTTGTCTCTTCAGAATTCCTTTTTCCAAAGGTCTTCAAAAGTTACATATCTATTCTAAACTACTATAGTATTTTGGTGAATTCGATTAAATAAGCTAGGCCCTTATCAAATACTAGATCAGGTAAACCGATGGTCTTTTTGGCCACATTTCTCTTTCTAAGCGATTCAAAATGTTACCAAGATTCCAACCAGATACAGTACCCCGATGTGACGCTGCTGCACGTAAGATTCTATCATCCTTATTGGTTTATCTGAAATCCCAAGGGACAAAATTTCGCACAGGTCAAGTAGAGATCAAACATCACGTATCATGCAATACACCACCCACAACACCACAGCTGCTGCGGACCACTTGGTATCTATGCATTTACATCCTCTACTCCAAGATGCAGTGTTCTTATTACATTGCAGCTCGAAATATCGACTACTATATGTACATTACTTCATTGCATAACTTTCTCATCTCAATTCTAGTTATCAATTCTCCGCAACATAAATCAGTATGAAAGTCTCGCATCCTCGCAGACTGACAGCTCACCGAGAGTCATACCAATCAACCTCTATTAAAGAAGTAACACTGTTGGTACCTCGGAGGAGCCCAATCCCCAGTTCCTTTTCCTTCCGGGATATACCAAACTACTAGTACACATGGCAACACGACACCGCCCCAAAATTTGCGATTTCTCTTTGGGAGTGATGTGCTTTGCATATACATGAATTGGTAACAGTACCAAATGAACATCGGAGGATCCACCTTGCATTAGAGGAAGTACTGTCTGTGTACGACGGGCAAGAAAACATCCCTTGCTTAAAGTTGCTTCAGCCCCCATCCAGGGCGTGATGAGGTGTGATGAAAATCTACAAACAAAATACATAACCAAAACAATCAATATATATCTCAATTTAGATAAATTGTCGTGAGCATCTTCCCTCAACAAGTAGCACAACATATGTTACGCTGAGATAACGGTAAAAAAATGGTTGCCTGCATATGGTATAATGATTGATGGAACGAAGCAATCTCAAAGTTTTGTTTCAATATTGATTGTATACATACATTACTAGACTGATGTTTCAATTCGGCAGTCGCCGGAGATGGAACCGTCGTATTTAGTCCACGGCATACTTCCCCAAAAGTCCATGCTACCACTATTGCTACGTCTAGCTGCGATCAAAGCATCGCATGGTACATTGGATTGGAAAGATTTCAAACAACCTAGGTAGTACCGTTCCCTCCTAACCGCATATTCATATCAGAGTTCCTTTCCCATGTCAACTAGTTTCGAGCAACAACCACAATTTAAGGGACGTGCTCTTCCTAGACTCCAAGTATGTAACTTCACGTAATATCGGAAAATATAATGTGACTTACAATACCACTTTGTTTACTTCCCGCTTTCCAAGGTTACTACTTACGTCGGACCATCTATTGTCAATGTGTCTCCTTCACATTCTAATTTTCATTCCATGAACGAAAGATTGCCATTACTGCTCATTACCCATTTTCGATCGGGCCACCGTGTGAAGCCGACGCAATGTCACCGAATTGCCGTCTTCAATCTCTCCTTATCCGTTCTTACCCGCCCTCTAGGGTTACTTCTCACATTTCTTCTCTTGCGTGGTTTGATTCTCTATATGCATGGCCCCAAACAATGACCACACAATCTCAGCCATCTTTCCATAACTTTCTGCATGAGTAAAGAATTATCATCAGCTTAAAGCAGTTAGCCAACCAATAGCACAAGTGGTATTGATTAACCGCCGATTAGCTGTCCGCGAAATACTGTAATGCTCCTACAAGCAAAATACACCAGCACCTATTTCCTACTTTCTTTCTGCTTCTGATTGCTTCAAGCGTAGAATTTGCAACGTAGTCCCTTTTCCCATCACAATCACTCTTCTAAATCAACGTTCTCGCCTAAACCCAACAGCTTTTTCTTGCGCTGCTCACACGTTCGACTCCCCGCAGCTTCCTCTTATTATCTATCCTCAATCAATTGCACTGTATAATACTACCTGTCCAATGAAGCTCAAGTCGAACTAATAAGCTTGGAAGACTTATAATTCACCACGGGGATCTTGCAGAATCATGAAATGATATAAAAGTTGAATCTAACGATATTCTCAAGATACCTCTTTTGCAACCTCTGCAGTAGCTCTTCATAGAACCAATGAAATCATTGAGTGTGAATCAAATTCCGAAAACACACGCCTTGCATAGATTGTATCAAAATGTAGCTGATAGGTATTTCTTCCATTCATGCTATTACACGCATGCCAAAAACCCGACTCATAGCTTTCCTCCCCCCCTCCCACTCCCACCCTCTTACTCGATGTTCCAATCTACTTCAATAACACTGTACATGATCTCCCCTCCATTCATCTCGCACTCACAAAACTCCTGCCCTTCCCATCACAGTCCCAGACGCAAACTCTCGTCCTCCAGTCCGCTAATTTTCAGACTTCCAAATTCCCACCCAACACTATATACCCTTACTCCCTCCATCTCCTCCTCGTCCCCCTCTAAACCATCCTCTAGCCCCCACATAATGAAATCCACCTCCACAATCTTCCCATTAAACCCTACATATCACTTCATCAACCCTAATCCCAACCCCCAGTCCAGTTCTAAATTGAAATCCAAATCACACTTCTCTCCGAAACCATTTTATGCACTGTCTGCATTTCTAACTCCACAATTGCTCCATTTAGTGATCTTTGATATTTGCCTACGTCTTTCCATTCCCTCTCACTTCCTACGTTCACCATACCCAATCCCATTCTAGAAAGTTGTTTTGGGGATGAATGCTGGGTTATATATTAGTTTGTGTGAGCACAATCTATCACAAAAGACTTGTATATTTTAGGAGGTGCAGTTGAGTACCATTCAATATCTCGTCCCAATTTACACAGCAGTCAAGTATCAATCACAAATCAGACTCCCGCTAGTGTAACATTGAAGCTTTTGTAGACTTATTTGTCCATGTATAGAATATGTATCTATAGTTCTAATAATCATAGGACGAATCATGTATAAAAGCAGTCCTAAAGCTTTCATCTAAATCTATCTTGTCACATTCACTCTTTCAACACACGGTAACATCGTTTGCTACTAACCCATTACTCAACATTCAAATTTTTAGCCCCAATTCATCAAAACCTGTTTTTTCCCCTTATTCCCCTTTTTCCTTCCTCCCTGCCCAGCATCTGCACTCTCTGCATCCCCAGTCCTCGAACTCCCTTCACCATTCCCGGCTCCCCATGCAGTCGCAACTGGTTTACCACCCATATCCCTCCTTACCATGCCAGTGCCGTACCCAAATATGGTGCTTTGCGGTTTGGCAGCTGGTGGTAACGCTGGGAAGGCACTTGAGTCCTTGCCATTCCTCGCTTGCGCGCGTGAAGGGGTTCGACTAGAAGGTGCAGATGGGGGCGCTGAAGAAGAGGAGGCTGCGGGAGTTGGTGCTACCCAAGGTGTAGTTGTTACACGGGAATCGGTTTGGTTTGGACGAGATGAAGGAAGATTGGGGAAGGGGTTATTGTACTGATTTGATGAGGATGGGGCGGGTGATGAGGTGGAAGCCGACGTTGAAGCGGTGCCCCAAGACCGGTTTTGTGAGACAGTTGAGCGGGATGATTGTGCGGTGGACTTTTTCAATTTCAGCACACGATTGGATCGTGGGCCAGATGAAGAGTTAGAATTTGCCGATGCCCACCCCAAAGGTATGGAATCACCGTTACTGGAAGTAGGAGCTGGAAGAGATGGATAATCTTCATTTATTGCACGCCAATCATTCCAATCATTCCAAGCAGTAATTATTGCGGTTTCCTTACTTTTGTCTTCAAAAAGAGCGGCTACTTCACGGATAAGTGTGCCGAGGGCAGCAGGAGTAGTGTCCGAAAAAAGAGCAAAAAATGCATCGATAAGAGCAGAAGCAGTTAACCCAGCATTTTTGTAAGAAGATATGGAGTTGCGGAACTGATTAAGCTTGGTTTGATCGTTCTGTAAAAGTCGGGTTGCTCTATCAATAACATCTTGGTGTTGAAGTCGCTTGCGTCGTTCTTGTTCTGTTACTTCTGGTGCATTTATGTTCAGCCCCCCGACTGCTTCAGAAAGACCCCCAGCATTAGCTGCAGGTCGAGAGGAAGCAGCCCGTGAGGATTCTGTTGGATTGACTCTGGCACTAGCTTGGGCAGGGGTAGGCGCCGTCAATTGACCTCCGAAAGCTCTTGATGAACCAGCCTGAGCGCCTTGCACAGCCATTTGCCGCTGGAAAGCTTGTTCCTCTCGACGTAAAGGCTGTGCATTAGACGGTGCCAATGGCTCAGCATTTGGGTCTCTGCCCCTCCCTCTGCCACGGCCTTCTCGTTGCTCTCGTTGACTCCCTCCACGGTTGCGCTCTTGTACATATGGTTGGCGATATTCAAAGGTAGAAATATTAACCGTCCTAGCATCTCTGCGAACATCTTTAGATAAACTACTGCCGTGGACTTCTAATTGATGTGCTTTCAAATCCATCTCCGTCGCGAAATATACAAACTTCTGCTCCAAACATTCCGGTTCGTTGCAAGGAAAATGGTCCTTTCGTAGATGTTGAGATAGGGAGTTATAATCAACGTAATAATGTGGTTGGCCGTTATTACTCTGTCGATCACAGACATGACATCTTTCATGCTTGTCTCGGCAATGCAAAAATAACTCGTCATCACCATAGAACCGTTGACCACAGAAAGAACATAGAGGATGGCCTTTGAATCCAGTCTGATCGAGTGCTCCAGGGTTGTCATCTCCTTTTCTCATATGCTTTTCCAGTTCTTTGTCTGCGAACAACTCATGTTCGTGAGTGAACACCTTTTTGTGTCTTGTACAAAGATCACACATTTTCTTCTGATGTGTAGATTTAACATGACGGTGCAAATCTGGCCAGCCTCTACATGCAATAGTACAATTAGGATCAGGACAATTATACCGCAGAAGTAATAAGGTATCTTCCTGAATATCGTTACTTTCATATCGAATACCAATGTTTGGGTCTGTATTCGAAATGTCTTCGTCCGTGAAGTCTTCATAATTTCTGGTCGCATTGTCTGTGAATATAACGAACGGCGAGGGTGCCTTGAAAGAGATTAGCCTGGGTGACGAAGTCAGCAATAGCGAGACTCACTCTACAATATCCGCAGTCTTTCGACTTGTACAATGCTCTCATTCTCAAAGCACAAATATGGCATGTGCGATGGTTGCATGGGGCGACAGCATTATGTTCGACGTCCGAGGCGCAAATAAAGCATACCTCTGCTTCAATCGGTTCCCCATCTGCTTTGGACAACCTTTTCTGGGCGGAAAATTTGGCGGTGAGATCTGTAGAGTTCATGGTATTGGCATTTGTATTGGCAGTTTCGTGGCTAGCGGTATGTCCTCTATTTCCACCACGACCCCCTTGTCTCCCTCCGCGATTTTCCAAACGTCTAGAATCACTACTAGCGTCTCCTAAAGCTCCTCCTCGACCCCGACCCCTTCCTCTTCCTCTCGGACCTCGCTGCCCATCATTGCGAGGCAGCGAAGAAGCGTCAGCTGTCGAAGGAGTCTCGGCTGTGGATGTCATTGAAGTTGTAGCGTTTTGTGGTGTGAAGTCTCAATGTACGAAATGTGGGTGTAGTACACTCTTGTTATGATAATAGAACTGACGCTCTCTGGTGAATAGAGTCGAAGCTTTCTGGTGTAAACAAGAATAATACCTTTGCAAGTCAGCTATTGATTTGTCTCTATGAGCTACAGCAACCAAGACAAATTATTATACAGAGAAGGTGTGGGGTCTGCAATCGCTTAGCCTCGCGTTCGCAAGGTAAGGCTGTTGAGTGACTATTCAAGGCTGATAAATCAACAGTTAGAGTCACCTCAAATAATTTACACGAATCAAGCAATAAACAAAACTCAAAGTCACTACGAGGCAGATGCTTGGATGATTAGTCAGTGATAGATGATTCATGCATCCAAAAGCCCATGAAGATGCTGTCCCTAACGAATCAAGATAATTCTGAGCTGGTGGCCCCGAAGACATTCAATTGTACCGTCCTTTACCCACGAGTAGGTACCCGAAACTTCAAAGCAATGCCCTTCCCAAAAACGCCCTCATGAAAACGGAGAATCTGGCGTATTATCTCCCCAGTCTTCATGATTGTTGTGTACTATTCCTCCTCAACAGGGTAGAGCTGTTTACCAAGAAGCTTATTCATGGTAAACATGTGAACTCTCTCCGTCTTGAAAACCAATTGCATCTTATCATCGCATATAATTTGACGTTTGTCGCTAGGATCTTGGAGGTTGAGACTTTTAATATGTTCCCAAATCTTCTTGACAACTTGCGGACGAGATAACTGTTGAAATATGTTAGTATGAGAAGATGTTAAGTGGATAGTGATACGTACTGTTGGCTCCCCTACTAAATCCGCCAACGCTGCCGACAGATTATATTGCTTCTGCTCGATATTAGCTACTTGTGCAACATTTTGGAAACCTGAAGCAGCTTCTTACATGAAACCCGCCCTTTCTGACGATCTCTTTGGGCTCCCCATCTGAACCTAACTCCATATCACTATCATCTGTTGCCTTGACCTTTGCTGAAGATTTCTTTTTCTTTGGTGTACTTTTGCTCTTCTTAACGCCTGCGCCTCGTTTCGTTCCACCCCCTCTAGTCGACCTTGTCCTACTGTCTTCCTGCGCCTGTAGTAGAGCCGCTAACTTCGCATCATCATCTTGCTTCGGCCTCTTCTTCTTTGGCTTCTCATCTTCGTCGGAACCATCAATTTCCCGCTTTGATGTGGGAGTCTGCGATCTTTCATCTTTGACGTATTGGCTGTTGACATGTCCATTGGTTACAGGTGGAGGGGTAGATGCATCCTCATTGTGTTTCGAGACTTCGTCAAATCTTTCCAGGATCAAAGCTTTAACGGCATCCTTACAGGACAAGAATCAGCATCGTGATAATGTGAGATTGTAGAAATAGTACTACCTTTTGGTGCGAAAGATCGAAGCCCAATTCTGCCTGAAGATCTTTACGAATTTGTTTGGCAGAGATGGTACTTAGATCACCCTCTTTGAGAATTCTATCAATGCTTATGGAGTATTTTGAGCTTTCTTCCGAGGATACTTTCATTAAAGTTAGTGGTATATTAGGTAGACTCATATAGTGGATGGGCTTACAAGACATTGTGCTGTTGGCTGAGAACTCTTGTACCAGTATCAAATTCCAGAAGTTGTGCTACCTGCGAAAGAGGGGATATGGGATAGAAGAGGAAATCCTGGGGGATAAGAAGATAGCAAAGTACAATTGAAATCAAGTGAATGAGTGAATCTTAAACTGAACCAGAAAAAGGCAGAATGGTTGGGAAACCTTCTTTACTTGCAGTAAAGATAGAAGATGTTGTTTTGTCTGCCAGTATGCTAAGTTTGATGTTGGAATATTATTGTTATTGTTGTCGCATTAACAAATTCAACCATGAGAAACTAAAAGAATGAAAGAAATCCACTCCAAAAGATAATAGAGAATTAGATGATTTTGCAGCTTGATTCGAATTGTGCTTAATCACTTTATAATCAGATGGCTACTAAGATTTATGGGCATGAGTGTCAAAGTAAGAATGTATGAAGGAAATTTTTGAAGTTTTTTTGGGGTTATTAATTGTTGTCTCGCTGGAAAGCTGCCCAGATGATGATGCGACGAGAATGCAAGGATTAGCCCAAGCCTAGCCTTTTAATAAGCCTTTATCATTAGCTCCGGGATAGGTACCTCGTAGATCAACCTACTTAGGTACAGGTACACATCTAAAGTTTATGGAGGCAGGCGGTTTTCGTAGGTATTCTCATTCCTTTGTTCTTTGGTTTAACGAACCAATGTATGTTTTTGAAAGATATGTCTGACATTGAAGTATTAACTGAAAGAGCAAATTTGTGCTGGGATTATTCCTATCAAGTTGATTGATTATAAGAATCATATATACACTCAATTTTAGAGTAAGCCAATGAAGTAGATATCCACTATCATACTCATACATATATATAGAGAGATTATTTCTTGTAATATTTAACACTGCCCTCTAGATCAAATGATGCTATACATAGTCGACTCTAAAAATTGAAATATTAATTAGATGCACTTTAAAGTAAATCATATCTATATTTATTCCCTAAATTCATCAAGTGCTTCTAAAATAGTATCTCATGTATAGTTCAAAAAATGAATAACTACAATGGTAATCAATGAAGTAATGATTACTACGAGAATTCCTCACAAATTATCACCAGATATATATAGAGCAACCCTTCCATTTTCAGCTGGGTATTGATCATAATCGCTTTATTCAAAGAGAGAGGTAGAACAACCCATTTTATAGTCCTTTGCGCCATAAATAACGATACAACGACCAACCATGACCACCTTAAAGGCCTGCCGGCTCATAGTATTCCTTGAAACGATCAACCTGATCCCATTCCACTTCGTACACAACATTCCAACAAACGATTAATAAGTTAGGAAATTTTCTAGTCCAAAAGCTGAGGTAACCGTCAGGTAGGGGACCAACATCCTTCTTCAGCTTGTCAGGCATGTCCTCGTAATGATTCTTTTTGTTTCTCAGGGCTCGAAGAAGGTCCAAGAGTCGCGTGCCGGTATACTTTCTCTGTTTGCCCATTGAATCCACGAACTCTTTTCCAAGTGATTTTAGGAAATCGCCATGACAGACATCCGCTGCCCATCTTTCAAGTTCTAAGAGGGCAGGGCTAGGAGGATCCCGCTTTTCTTTTTCAAAGTGGTCAGAGACATCACAAAGGAAGTTCAATCGCTTCTTTGCAGACCAAAAAAATGGATGCGCCATAACCTGTGCTGCAACTGGACGAGATTTTGGCTCCTTACCAAGCATGGAGCCGATTAGATCTTTAGCTTCGAAGGCATAATCTCCAAGGATTTCCAAAAGGTCCAAATTAAAATTATTTTTGCGGATATTCACCTCCCGCATATATCGATCACCACAATCAAAAGGATGGCTACCTTTAGTTAAGACGTAGAAGAATACCAATCCCAGTGAAAATATATCGATAGCACGTGTAGCTCTGCGGTTGTGCATCATATCCGAGCCAACAAGGATCGAGCCTGACCCACCACCATCTGTACTTGTATCAACCATCGAGCCTTGCTTTATATCATCGTCGAGGAGAAGTTCTGGGGCCCGCCAGCCAGATGTACCGGCCGCATGGGCAGTAGTAGCCCTGAAAGATGACTGCTCCACTTCCAATTTTTTGCATAACCCGAAGTCAGAAACGAGCAGTCGAGGTTTGCCATTCTTAGACATAGCAACTAGAATGTTCTGTGGTTTTAGATCACGATGAACGATACGAAGGTTGTGGAGGTGCTGGATACCATTGGTAATCTGATAGAGTACATTTGGAAGGTCCTTTTCACCACCTTGCGCCAAATCTCTGTGTAAGTGTGGTTTTTCGATGACGTCGCTCAACGAGGCGGGGCATAACTCCAAGGCAATGTAAAGGAATCCAGCAGCGCTCTGCTGTGCGAAGTACCGGATGACTATTAGAATATTAGAGAATGAATGTAAGGGAGACGTTGGAAAAGTTACCATTTGGATGATCGTCACTTTCTCTTAAAAGCTTGGTTTCTTGGGATGCGATGTCATAAAATTGAATGAGCATCCTCTTGACAGCGACAGCGCGGCCATCGAACTTTCCTTCAAAAACCATGGTACCATTGCTACCCGTCCCAACTAATTTATTTTGGTCCACTTCCAATGCCCCAATACGAATTTTGGACCCAGAAACTTCCGCAGGATCATTGGACACCGTTTGAATGTCCGGTTCGAGTGTATTCTGGGGGAACATGTTTTTGACATTGTGCACAGCATCCTCGACTGTTGGGGTTGGCTTTTTTACGGGGGCATTTTGAGTCTCTTGGTCACTTCCTGTCTGACCTGGACGGTCTTTCTTCCCCCGGTGGTTGACTCCACCACGTCGTCCTCGCTTCCTTCTTTTCTTTTCGGGTGATAGAGGAACATCACCAACATCTTGCGCAACCTCTGATAATGAGCTGGCATCGTTCACAGTAGCACCCTCTAGTGGCACAGCCGCAACAGTATCTTCGGGGACATCCGGGACAGATGTGAGATCCTTAATACAGGGAGTAGGGTCACAAAGAGGTTTATCTTCTGGGATATCCGGTAGATGGGCAGCCTCACGGCCGTTGATGTTTGTGGAATCGTCACTTGAATCATCGATTGGTGTTACATCCTTGGTTACGGATCGATCTTTGTGCGAAGTGACGATTTTCTTATTGTGAAGTCCATGGCGACCGATCCAAGCTCGTATTGCTCTTTGGTTCGAGATAACTAGTATCATCAGAAAGAGAATGAGGACAGGATTCTTGACGAATTCGACGACACTGTCCATCGCAAGCCTTGGGATTTGCTGGAAACTTTGTAAGAGTGTTGCTTCACCAAGAATTTCCGGAGTGAGGTCTGTAACAGTGACTTTGCTTTGATTGTCATCGTTGAATAAGGGAGCAGATATTGTCAGGCGAGGTTCGTTTGGCTCGTCAAGAAAATGAACACCAGTCAGTGCCGCCGCCAGTTCGGGCTGATCCATCCTTTTCCAAGATTCGCGTTTCAACGATTCACGTTGGTAGATTTCGGCTTTAGAGCCTGTTACAGCCAAAGGATATGATTTTCCAGACATAGCATAGAAACTTCCATCTTTGGAAAGGTTGATAACAACTCGATTTCGATGCTGATCCATTTCTGACAATTCGTTTTCAGCCGACAATTCAGGCTTAGGTTGTGGAAGTATCATTAATTTCAGGTTCTTTTCCTCGGTCCCCCAGGGTCTGAAAATGTCGAATACCCTAACGACAGGTGAAGGAAGCTTCTGTTGGAATAGTAGTTCGTGGCCATTGTTCCGTTCACGATCGAATCCCATCACATGGCCATCCTGACCAGCTAGGATATATTTGCTATCGAGTGTTTGGTGGTATTTGTCTCCGTATTTCTTCGCATCTTGGACATTAGGTCCCCATTCATTGTACATTAAAGTAGCAATTGGATGTTGATCCTTGCCAACAATGTTGACTTCATATTTTGATAAACCTAGCCAAATGGTAGGGTTTTGACATTCGTCAGCTTCTCTGCCCACAAATCCATTTTCTGAGCTACAGCTCTGATCCTTTGCATCGACAATGTAATCTCCTCCAAATACCTGCAATATTTTCCCATTGGTGGCATCAACGTGCACCATCTGAGTTTTCTTCGAACCAGTATATACGACCTCGGGGTCGTCACTCTGGTAAGGTGACATTTCGTCAACTAGTTTCTTCATTGTCAGACCTGTGTTGATCAGGCCACCGTTTGGAACATCCGGTCGATATATCCATAGACCACCATGTTCAGTGGGCTCAACAATCCAAACATAATCGTCAATACCCCATGGAGTGGGAGCTTCATTGAAATCGGCAGATTTGTTTCTTTTATGATGTTTGGTGGAAATCATCGAGACTTCAGGTAATTCTGTGGAAATCCATCAACATTAGTGATTGGTCTTATGACGCGAGATTGAGCAGAAAACAGTACGAATCATTTGGATTACTTACGCATTCGCCATTTATGTTTACCCGTCTTTCTATCGCGCGCCCACACACTTCCATCAACGGTCGCCAGCAGCACAAAATCTTCTACTTCCCAGTCCTGGAGATCCCGCGCACTCGGCTGCGAAGAACCCCATCCGGTAGACTCGAGTCTACTGGATTCTGCAAGATGTGAAGGAGCTAATGGTGCTGAATCGGCGCTCGCATCGACTATATCGTGAGATCCGGCGTTTACGCTCAAAGTTTGCTTTCTTCGTGGAACGATCAATGGAGTCTCGATGGCTTTTACCTTGATTGCTTCGAGAGGAGTTCGTATTGCCTCTGGACTGCCAACTTCGGGCGAGGATTCATGTTGCCTGAGAATTGATCGCTGCTGCTGCTGAGCATCGACTAACCATGGTAGAACGAATAAGAATGCTGCGAAGATGAATATATTATTCACGGCTTCGCCACAGGCCTGGGGCCTGACCATGATTGAGGGTCAACGTGTATTTGTTAATACTTCGCACACGGCGAAGTATTTAAGGGAGTTATTTATTTGTAGATGCTGATGATGAAAGGAGATATCGTATGACGGACGTCCGAGTCAAATACAAGTTGAACAAAGATAAAGCTTCGATGATGAATTGAATTGTGTTGACTCGAGTTGAGTTCGAGTTTCGAGTTAGAACAAATAATAATAATAATAAATGACTTCCTAAACTATTACCCTCGATGGAACGACTGGAGGGATGGGAAAGGATGTGATGATATGGATGGGATAATTCAAATGGTGTGGTTGTGGTTGTGATTTGTGTAGTTGTGTGGGTGCGCGGCGGCTCCGTGGGTTTTTTCTTGTCAGAAGAATTAGAAAAAGAAGGCTAATAATAGGTACCTATCCGATCCAATCCACATCCACATTAGCTAGAACAGTTTGTAACCACACTTAATAAAAACCCCCCTCAATTTTCACATTAATTGATCGATAGGTACCACCGGTACACGGAGTTGAAATGTGGAGTATGGAGTAGAAACGAAGTGAAAGGAAGTGAAAGGAAGAAAGAAAGAAAGAAAGATAATCACTACAGAGTACAGAGTAGGTGAATAAGTAGACGGGAAAACAATATAATTTGGTGGTTTGAAGCAATTCAGTTCATAATACTGAGAAATTGAATCAACTTAGGGGAAGAAGGGAGAAAAAAAGTAAGGGATCTTCAGGGATCTTCTCTTCTCCCTAGTATTTACTAGTAGAATGCGTTCGAATCTTTTGTCTTTTTCGTACAATCAATCCTATTCGCCTTATTCTTCGAAATCATTACATTTAATATCTTAAAATAATAAATATTTTATATCTTTTCTAATATAGTTTATTAGTATATAAGTCACTCGTATTACTTTATTTCCTATATAAAATATATTCGTACATTTTACTTAATAGTTAAATACTCTTTTAAATAAGAGAAATTTTGATAAGGAAACAGGGATTAAATAATCCAAAAATATAAGTTTCAAGTAGAATATCTCGATGTGTATTGATTCGCTTAGAATTGCTCTTATCTTTATTAATAAAATCTTATTCTTTTAATAACTATATCATTTTAAGAGATATATAAAATATTGAAATCTAGTATATTAAGTAATAAATTTGAGTGATTTTAAGCATAATTTATTATAGTAATATTTAAATAAAGATCTAGAATAAGATTATATATATTTATAGAATATAAGACTATTTAAGACGAAACAACACTAGTCCCAATTGAGCCCTAGCACTAGGCTACGAATATTAACTACTTTTAATATAAAATATTCTTAAAAAATTAAATTATTTATATAATTAACTATATATAGTAAACTTAATCCTAGTTTTAAGAAAGTATATAACTATATACGAATGGATTTTATATATAAAATAAGATAGCTTATATAATAATATAACTTATATATTAATAAACTATCTAATATTTCATATAATAAAGAGTTCTTATAATATATATAATTATAATTGTATGAACAATAGTGAATGACCTTAAGTTATATAACTAGGGTTAGCAACCTAGTAAGCGAAGGTGGAGGCGCTAGCCTCGTTGTAATCTATATTCATAGATTGTTCACCTTAATAGCTAGCTCCTTGTTACGACGGCATCCCACATACCGCGTCACATGGTCGGAGGATCACGTGATGG